>CM038796.1:97660727-97689304 GCA_021764765.1 Vicia sativa | reverse complement strand
GAAGAAAACAATAGAAATTGGTTGCCTCTGGGTTGGCGAACGATTAACAATGGCAAAACCTTTGATATTTGGGGTTAAAGGAAAGAAGAAATAGGCTACGAGCTTTTGGGTTCTCGTGTGAAAAGTGAAAATACGAAGATGCAAGTTTCTGGTTTTTGTTTAAGGAATGAAAGCAGAGAAAAAAAAGAAAAAATAGGAAAAAATAATTTATAGGTAAGGTGGAGGAGAAACGAAGAGGCGAGGGAATCGTGGTATTTCCCCAAGCTCGAGACTTTGTCCGTTAATGGACACGCGCAGATAAGGTAGCTACATGGTGGGCCATACCGCTATCTAGGTCATGCTGCTCGAGCATTAAATGCTCCCACGCCCCGAGATAAAGCAATATACGCTTTCTGATCACCGACGCCATGAAAAGATCGAACAATGAGCTGCCTCAAGGTAGCGAAACGATCGAATCTACGACCTAGGGGGCTCATAGATACCATTGTCTCATGTTTGACAATATCAAGAATCGCAAAATGGTATCTCCGGGGCATTTTTTATCTGAAATTTGTAAAGTATGCTTTAGCATTTCTTAAAGGCATAGTTCCACAAGTTAAAGAGTAGTCTTAAATGAAGTTAGTTTCTCGAGATTTTACAAAGTCAAGTTGAAGCTCCATAAAGAATACATGTCATTAGAAGTCAGTCGAAGGCCAAACCAAATCGACCAAACACCAGAGCGAGACAGTGTCGAAAATAAGATTACGTTGGTCGATTCGACACGAGCTCATTTAATGAAGGCATCAACAAGTGTCTTGTCGAAGATGCAGGCTGGGGACTTAGGAATTTTTTATGTCTCAAGAAGATGGATCGAAACCAAAAGCGTTCCCTTCCGAAGTCATGAAGCGAAGAAGTCAAAATAAGGGAGATCGTGGGTAGTTTCTTTAAGATCGTGGGTTGGGAAGCTCAAGACGGATGGCGAAATCGTGTGTGGAATTTTAAGTTTAAATTTCGTCTCTGTTGATTAGTTTTAGCGCTTACTTTGTAAATACTATAATAAGTTAACGTTATGATTCGTGTGTTCATTTGTACTCTCAAACCGTTTACAAAACTCTGCCCAATTCCGCTAAAGGAAGAAAGAGTAACTAAGCCTTTGATGATGTACGCGAATCACCATATTTTCTATTTCAATGCAATCAATTTACTTAACTTTATCTTTACTCTTTTCGCCTTTCCCCGCATTAATAAAAACATTTCAACGTAAACCGTTGGTCACAAGTCACCAATAGTAATTCTTGTGTGTGGAAAGCTATTGGCTATTTCCTTAGGCTCGAAACCGTGTCCGGGGCCAAGGTCTTTTCGCTACGTATGCGGCAATTCACCAAAACATTAGCACGTGTCTTGAGATCAACTCGTCGATCTCGCGAGTAACCCTTAGTTTTAGGACTTAGGGAGGACCAGCGGTTGTTTACCATTTTCCACAGTAAATAGAGACACAAAAGGTTCTTGAGAAAGACATGAATCTAGCTTATGCTTCAATGCATGTTTGAATGTTTTAGCATAATGCTCCATTCAATGGAAATGCTACGCGTTTTTGAGGATGTGATGCAATGAAATGATGATTACTATATGTAAGGTGTCGAAGCAAAGACGTCTGGTTGCAAACTCAAAGGATAGAATCCCATCTTCTAACTTCCATTGAAGAGAACTTAATAACCAGGAATTAAATCCTGATCTCTGATGAGATGAGGAGAATAAACTTTGTTAAGTATCATCTGATTGTCTTAACAACAACACTAACAATTGAGAAATATCAGGAGATCTCAACAACACTAGGGATAACCGAGTAACCAAAATGAGCAATAAACAACAAGTTTTTTTTAATGAAAATGCACTGAGAAGAAAACCGCACTTCTCAAGTGAAAAGAAAAACAACAGATTAAGCCATCTCGAGATGTCTTAACGAAAATGCTTTGATAAGAAAACCACACTTCCAAATAAAGAAAACAATAAATTAAGTCATCTCAAGATGTCTTAACGAAATGCTTTTGAGAAGAAAATCGCACTTCAAGCGCTAATAAAGTAATAAATTAATTCATCTCGTGATGTCCTAACTAAAATGCTTCGGAGAGGAAAACCACACTTCTCAGCAAAAAGAAAAGCAATAAATTTAGCCATCCGTGGATGTTGAAAAATGCTTTGAGAAGAAAACTGCACTCTCTGCTTTAAAAGAAAAGTAATAAATTAAGCCATCCTCAGATGTCTTAACAAAAATGCAATTGAGAAATTGTCGTAAAAATCCAAAGAGTTAAAGAATACCCGCACTTTAACGGAGATATGATTGAGAAATTGTCTAAAATCCCAAAGAGTTAAAGAATACCCGCAATCTTTAACGAAGATGATTGAGAATTTGTCATAAAATCCCAAAGAGTTAAAGAACACCAGACTTTAACGAAGATATGATTGAGAAATTGTTAGAAAATCCCAAAGAGTTAAAGAATACACATAAACTTTAACGAAGATATATGGCTCGAATAATATTAGAATTGTTGTGCACGAAGGTGAAAATGAGCCATGGCATGCTGAATGTCTTAATCATGTAACTCCGAGTTACCAACATAACAAATTAATAGCACAACCGAATACATCTGGGATAAACAAATCATATCCAACACATCGTGTGATATAGATGTTTATGAAGTCGGTAAATCTTTGTTTCGATATTCTTGTCGATAAAAGATTTTAATGAACATAAGTACATGTTGAACAACTTCAGTCGACAAAATCTTTAATCAGATACAAATATCTTCATCATGATGGATAATTAAGTTCAACACTCGTGGACTCAATCACTTCCATGGTAATGATGTTGAATTTGCGGGCATCGCATCGACGATGCGTTGTAGCAAGTAAATATGTGGATCAACCGAGTTGGCAAATATCATGAGATCGAATAAACATCCTACCGTGGATATTTATCTATCGAGTAATATAGGACTTATCGGGAAACAAACACGCCATAAGTTCAATAGGTCTATTGAGAACAACTCAGAAACAAACTCAGAGAGGTTAATACCACTAAAATTTGTTCTAAATATGTTGTAGTAATCCTTCAAGGAGACTGTCTGGGAGTAAAATGAATGAAAACTTCATAAGAAAACCATGTGAGGCCATCACTAGGGATTCCAGGTAGAAAAATCTGTTGATATTTAGAGTTCATTTGGAAATTCACAACTGTTTTGCTAGGAAAGAAATCTCAACTGAAGAAATATGTCCATTATAAAGATTCGAACAAGTATAAAACTTGCGTTGGGGAGAAGAGAATAATTTTGTCATCTGAGACATAATCTTCCAATTTTGATCCTTATTAGGATGTTTATAACTTCAGATGGGGAGAATGCTGCAAAAAGAACTAGCCGAAGCCAATGTATGAATATGATATGCATGAGTTTTAATGATTTAATGCAAAATAAATCAAATTAAAATCCGACACAATTGAAGAGAAAATTTCAAATGCACCATGAGGGTGATGCACTAGACCCTGAATGTCAATCTATCACTGAAAGGCTCCACGGCAATCCTTGAAGGATGACAAATTCTGAACTACTTTGACTATGATGATCAACAGAGTGCCCCAAGTTTGGTGCAAAGAGAACATGGTCAGTAACCTCAAAGATCGAAAGTGGACTTCCACGTGGATAAAATAATTCATGTTTAACGCACAGGTCTGACATGAATGTTTCAACATTTGGCAAGCTGACATATTGGTGACAAAAGGTTATGATAAATATAGTGAATTGCAATAAGCAACAATACACAAACCAATAGGGTAGAGGAATCAAGTCCAATACCAACGAGGGGAGTAGACAATTACACAAAGGATGAATCTTTCATCCGCCGATATCGTGCTGACAACGCATAACAATAAACACGCAATGACATATTGTAAGAGATTTTTCTAAAGTCTTTTAATCATCCCACCTGGTAGATGAAAATTTCGTTGAATAAGTGAGGACTACACTAGGGAAAAACACGCTTTAGATTCACGAGGATTAATTGAGAATAGTTAAGAGAACCGAGTCTATAATGGACCGCCACTAAGACTTACTTCTGGAAGTCATATCCTGGAGAGGAACAATACTAGATTTAATGTTGTTGCAATCCCGCTGCAGTAGGTCCTTTTAGGAAACTTAAAGCTTCATTGGGAACTCAAAAGAAACCCCATGGGGAAAGATCATCGGGGAAACCCTAGTAAGAAATTTTGTTATACAAGAGTTCACTGGGAAGACCAACCACCTTGGAAGAGATTCGATTTGAGAATCATCACCATCGTAGATAAATTTCAATAAGCCTTCCAACTTGTGACAGAAAGAGCTAAGTCTCGTCCTTCGAGAAATAGTCTTCAAAGTTTGATTCACGAGGAAAACAATTAATTGATCTTGAAATGTCCCGAGTCTTTGTTGGAGTTTATGCATAAATATATTGTATGATATGATATGATATGAATGAATAAATGCATGAACATATTAATTAATGCATTGGCTATCAAACTGAATCCCCGACACCGTCGGTCTGGAAGAAAATGCGCCAATAAGATGATTGTCCAAACTCTAATCGATTTGTCACGGAAAGGATGCAATGCTAACTCTTATAAAAGGAAGAATATCAACTTCTTAGTCAGTAAGATAATGATGATCAGAGGACTTCCCCATGCATGGGAACTCAGATCTATTGGGTCTCACACTTTAAGAGATATCTTGACTTCAGAAACTCAACATTCCTCAATCTAAGACCTTCGAGAAATCTTTCTTGAAAAGAGTGTCCAAGATCTTATATTCTATACGAATACTCTCTGATTTTTAGTATTTCGAAGTAACTGGATTTTATGATATGGGAATATCATGCCTTGATATGAGCCTTTGAGATACTTCAACATCTCAAAATAAATGCCTAAGATCTCAGAGTGACGGGATTTGCAAACATGGACAACCTGCCCCTGCACGATCCTTGGAGAGACTCCAACGTCTCAAGTAGTTGCATCACATCAACTAAATCTTTCAAAAGCTTGCTTTGAAATGAATCTTGGAGAGACTTCTACGTCTCGAGATAATTTCGATTGACTGCATTTGAATAATATGTTGTGCAAACATAGGAATACTGCCCTAAGATGAGCTTTATAGAGCTTCTACATCTCAAGTAATTGCTTCATCGACTAAATCTTGAAATTACGGTTATCCAGGACAACCTTTTTGAGAACGACCAAATTACCCGTTGATTGCTCTTAAGGACTTGCCCCAGATTATTAAGTAATTTGAGAAACCGAATTTTGACTTGATTGCCCCTGCTAATGTAATCTTGAGAAAACAACTTGTGATGTGCTCAATAGAGTCCTTAAACGCTATGCCTCGATACAATTAACTTTTAACTCAACGGAGTGGTCAAGTTCTCTTTGAACAAAGTTAAACTCTTCACTAATGTTCAATATGCAACTTTTAATGTTAAATAATTGTTTACATGTATAATAATGTTTATTATGACAATTCTAATGCAACATTTATGCATCTTGAAGTTTTGTATGAATAACATTATAACTTTTTTTTAGAGATAAGATGAGCATATGATACCAACATGCATAACTTAGCACGCATCGTAGGAGTCAAGTAAACGATCTCGTCAGATGCTTTTGAATTAACCCATGCTTCAATTAGGACTTTTAAGGATTGTAATGTTGTCGTTCAATTTTTTTTACAAAAGATTTTATGCTCAAAATTATTTGTGCCCACCCATTCTCCATGATGTCCTTCATTCTAAGTTCAACTATCTTGATATCGAGCACCCACCTCTCAAGAGAGGCGCTATGATGGTTGAGGAACCAAAACGAGGTTTCTTGGACACGACAATCACTAATCTTTTGTCTTTGGTGTTTAACCACGCAACTTGTTCTTTGTTGAGAATTTTCTTTGATAACCTTCATTTCTCGGCTTTTCGATTTAATTTCCCTAAATTTTGCCTAAGCGACTTGTTTTCAAGTTTTGGCTTAGCGGGACTTTTTCTTTCTTTCCTGAACAAGTCGTGGATCTTTACATTATCTTCAATTTATTAGAAGTGATTGTGACTGTTTGAGTCTTTGGGTATATGAGGGATAACCGTTATGGTATTATGACATATTGACCTTCTGATGTACGAGTGGTAACCATTAGAGTATTACCCTCTTTTGATGCACATTGTTGTTTAGACGGAGGTTGACTATTGCACTTCTGACCTTCCTCAACCTTTTGGAGGATAACCATTGTTTTATCCTTTGATGCGCACTCTTGATGAGTTTTAAACGCTTGATCAGATTAACTTAACACTACCCGTCCATGGGTCAAAATAAGGGGTTTTTTCTAAACAAAAATAAAACTCCTACTTCTAGGCTCAAATGGGTTAACGAGGGTCTATCTCCCTTATAACTCGATATTTAGGGATTTGAAACAATGCATGTACATTGTTAGCAGGGTTCTACTCGAAAGCATACAATTAGAGACCTGACGTTTTTCAACTACCGTCGTCCTCCCTCCCAATCTTTGCCTAAGCGGAAGACTTGGTAATGTTGGTATCAAAATGCTCGCAAATCAAATAAAGAGTGATAACAAATGGATTGAGTGAGAACGAATGAATTACTTCAAGACAAACATACTCATTGCATTAAGATTGAAAAAACAAACAAGTTTCTACATGCAAACAAAGTTTAAACAATTAAACAAGATACAAATGAAAATACAGTAAAAAAATAAAAGATTGTCATTGTCGAAGAGAGTTGAGCTCCGTATTGACCAATGATCATACACTCACAAGGTGAATTGAAAAGTTGGCCAAGGTAGTTGTGCTCAAAATCAAACAAAAATGCCCTGATCATTTTCATGCATTCATACAATCAACACAAAATAAAAGATTAAGCATAATAAAATCCAGTTAAAACAAGAATGTGGTCGCCAGCATATGTAAACAATGGAAAGCTTCCACACATTTATGGGTAAAAAGGGAACTAAAGTGATTCAAGTCATGATCAAGTAATGCAAAAAGAATGAAAGAAATTGTAATTATACAAATGATAAATTTTCTAAATATATGCTATAGAAAGCAATAAACGAGTATATGGCGTGTACTAACTTTGAAAACTATCATTACCATACATCCCAGTTGAACGATCAAACTAAAAAATCACCTCAAAATTCTTCAAGTTAGGACCAAAATTTGAGTCCAAACAATCAACAAAAAATTTGAAAAATCTCAATGTACAAAATTTACAAAATTTACAACGAACAAAAACCTCCTCGCTAAACAAGACAAGTTTATGAAAACACAAATTGACATAACAAAACAAACGGGTGAAAGTGAATTAACAAATTGAAAAGTGAAATTTTGAAATTTAGAACATGTCCTATTTCAACTTGTTAAAACATAAGTCACCACACACATAAACAAATACAAACTAAACATGCTTGTTTTATGTCGTAAGATCGACCTTTATTGTACGAGCTAATAACCTCCTCTCGTCATGCCATGGTATTGTCACACCTCACAAACCTAAAGAAAGTGTCCTAAAACTACACAACAAACGTTACGAAAACGACAATTCACAACAATACGTGAAAACAAAGAAAACATATATATATATTATTGGAATATATATATATATATATATATATATATATATATATATATATATATATATATATATATATATATATGGAAAGTAAACACATAACATGCAAGTAACAATATACAAGTTCATATACAAAGTCTATACAACATATAAATTAATTACAAAACTCAAAACTAAAGAAATATCACAATGCAAAATCAATAAAACCAATCCCGACAACGACGCTTATTTTGCTTGTCAGGTAATACCGCTGCAACAAGAACCATATCTAACCTCCGGCAATTGAAGTGCCTTCTTCCCCTCAACTAAACGAAGAACTTTTGACATCGATGGAAACAAATTAAGATCCACTCTAGGAAGGGAAACATATCACACTCACTCATGCAACAAACAACAAACAACAAACAACAAACAAAACAACAAATAACAAAACAAACATTTTATTGAGAAACTTGTTCATGGCAGATGATTGATAATCCACAACCTTGGAATTTTGGAATTAATAACTTCGAAATCGAGATTCCAAACTAGAATTATTTCCCACCTCATAGGCTCCATAATGACGTAGTCAAAGTTGAATACAATTATATCAAAAAGCTAATGAACTATGGTGTGAATTCAAATTTTTATTTATTTTAAACTTCATCAAGATACTGAGATTGCCCACTTTGTAATAATGGAGAACACATTCAAGTTCAAAATTAATGTTTAGCCGAAAAAGATCAAAGATTCTACGCCAGGCGCATGTAAACGACTAATAAGCATATTTGGATGCCCACAAACCGATAACAACGTCATTTAACGAATTCAAATAATCTCACGTTAACGGGTCTGTCTCACTCTAAATAATGTCCAAATCCCTTCATTTGGATGATATTGAAACTATTTCACGTATACTTAGAATGTTGACTGAATGAGTCTGTTATCCTCGAGGATTTAAAAACTTACGTTTTCCCAAATTAACGACATATATCATTGAAAGTTTGTGGCATATTTTACCCTTGGAAGCACTCTCTACTTATAAGTCTTTGTGCTTAGATACATTACAATTCCATGAACCTTTCAAGGTTAGTATTATTATGAATTATGATATTCAAATTTTAAGTACAAGCTGGTGTCAGTTATTCATAATGATGATGAGATGATAAATTTATTCTAGTTTCTTTATTGATAAGTAATATACTAATCAAAATACAATTTAAAATTGTAAATTTCTATCTCATCCACCCTAGTCATCTGAAAGCATAAAGATAACTTTGATAAGTTTTAGTATAGTAACACAAATATCTCAAGATGGACTTACGTAAAAAGATAAAGGAAAATGGAAGGTAGTGATAAGCTTACAAATCCACAAGAAATTACTAAATTTCAAAAGGCAATATCACTCATTGAGACCTGCAAAAACAACCCACAATCAAACCATACAACCATTTATGATTTCCCTGCGAATATGTTTCTCATTGGCTTCATTTCCAAATTTTCATATATGTTCCACATCGTTAATTCGATAAACAAAACAAGTGTTTATAAAACACACACATATAGGCAAATAGATTAAAAGCAAGCTATGTGCCAATGGACCCTAAGCCTAAATGTTTCTAATAATAATTTTGTTTGATTAAAAAAGTAAATAATAATATATATATATATATATATATATATATATATATATATATATATATATATATATATATATATATATATATATTCTTATAAAAATTAAGTTAATGAATATTAAAATTTTTAAAATGTAAAAAGATTTTAAAAAAAAGTAAAAAAAATTTTAAAATTAATAAATATAAAATAATCCACGGAATTTTAAAAATAAAAATAAAAATAAATGAGACCAGGGATCTAATTGGTGGAATCTGGTATTATGAGGGGACTTTAAAAAAACTTTATCAGGGGACTAAAGCGAACATCGCTAACATTACAGGTGTGTTGTAGTTAACCTTTAATTAAAGTATTTTGGTGAAGTAGTTTATAGAACTAACCCAATTTTCAATACTTACCCCAAGTTATTTAAGCCAACAATAACATTTTCTTGTTGCTGCTAAAGGGTGGTCCTTACAATTTTTTCTTCAATTCTAATACCTACAGGCAATATAGTAGAAAACACACTTTATAATATTTACCATAACATCTCACATTTATCATTTTCTACTCACGAATGTTTATCTAATCTTCGAGTAAGTTCAACTTTATGAAATCGAACTAATATATGGTTTGATCCCCATCCTAAAAAAATACTAACATTAACCATTATAAAAAATAAAATAATTTTTGATATGATCGTCCAAGACATTACCTGGCCAGAGAAATATGTCAAGCACGATCAAGCATGGAAAACTAGCCATCATACAGAATCATTGTACTATAATATTCACTGTAGTTAGATTTATCCTAAGTACATATACTTCATCTATATTTTTATATACTCATACGACAGAGTTAAATGAATGAGACATCAAACACATTCAGATAATTTTTCTCTTTTTATAGGAAGATATTTTTCTTCCATTGACGAATAAATTACGAACAAATATAACGAATAACAAAACATTTCTCTACTTTCAGCCTGATATAAGCTGCATTTAGATATTTCTCTTATACACTACACTATATCAATATTGCGAAGCAAACCAAAATCAAAACTAATCACTGCTAAATAGAGTAGAGCATCATCACAACATGCAACATTTAATCAAATGTAAAACATAAGTTAATTAATCATGTACTCAAGTTCTCGACAAAGCGCATCAAAAAGCTCTATTTTGGTTTGTTTCTCATCCCTATGAGTATTGAGAACCTTACTTTATTTAGCCATATTTATAGTAGTGCTTTTAGTTCCTCCCGTAAAACAAAACAACCCAAACTTAAAGATAAACTTTTCAAACATTTAACAACTTTTAATATCGTAATTTACAAAAAATGGCATTGGAACTCGAAATCTAAAAAAAAGGAAGAGTAAAAACTACATTGGCTTTAAGCCAATTGATGATCTTCAATCTAAGGGCATCAATCGTGGTCGTTCATGGAAATTCCAAAACATTGGGAGTGTTTACCACTAAGAAGCCATAAATAATCGACTACTATCAAGTCTATTTGATTTTGCCCGAATCGATGAGGAGAAAATATTGAAGCATTCATATATTGGTTTGTATAGTTGAATATATATACAAGTGTAGGATTCGAAAATGCAGTAACTGGTGATGATTTTAACAAGGTTCAATGTTGGTTTAAGGAATTTGGGATTTAGAAAACCCTAATATGACAAAGGAGGGACGAAGACGATAGCAAAAGCAAATTGATATGAACCTTGCACAACTCCCAATGAACTATCTTTAATTAGGAAAATCATAATGATGTCCAAGCGTAGAAGAAAAAGAATGGGGAAGAATAAAAAAGTTCAAAGAGAAAAGGGGAGAATAAAAAAGAAAGAGAATATGAGAAAAATAGAAAATCAATGCATTGATAGTTTTTTCATCTTCTCTGAGTGGCTTTTCAATTTAAAATGTGCATTGAAAATGTTAAGTGTCTTTCATTTTTTATAAATCAATTGTCAAATATATAAAATGTATTTTAAGATGAACACATCAAGAACATTTAATACCAAACTTCTATAATTCAAGCAAAACATAATTAGTCCATAATGCCCTTAAAATTAAATTAAGTAAGCATGTTTAAAGAGAAGTTTAATGATGAACTATAGAGACTATTCTTTTAATAGGTAGATATTAGATTTTGAGTTTAATTCTCTTTGAAGCAAAGTAATATTAGTCATGTAACTAAACAAATGACTAAATTAATTAAATTTCATTTATTTTTTCTTGTTGATTTCTAAGGTGATGGTTCAATCTATCTATCTATCTCACAAGATTCTACTATTATTATCTTATCACATACACCCCATCTAGTCATCTACCCTAAGTTTATACACTAATAATTTCATTGATTAAAAAAAACCAAAAGTTCTAAATACAAAAACCCTCTTAAATGCAAACAACATTAACGAAAAAACAACACTCTTCTCTCAAACGCCGAACCCCCATTTCTTCAATCCCTAATATTCATTTTTCACATAACCACACCCCTTTTGAAGAACCCTTTTTTCTCTCAAATTCCTCACCAAGTTTCGTTTTTGATCGGAACCCAACTTTCCTCGTCCCCAATATTGAATGCCCACAATCTCTTTTTCGCATTTATCTATCTCCTCACTTCGTTGTTGATTTCCCCCTTTCACTCTCCAACTGTGTTGGGATTCAACCTTTTTCGTTAGGGTTTTGACAATTTGAAGTTTTTTCTTCTTTTAACTAAGCAACTTTATTTTTATTTTGGTTTCTTGTTTTCATTCATTGGGATTTTTGTTCCAAAATCTGATTTTTTTTAATGTTTTGGGATTCGTTTTTGGTAGTTGTTGAGGTTCTGTAATTGTTGTGTTCTAGGTTTATTTGTTGTTGTTGATTTTAGGTATAATCTAGAATTGGGTAAGTTGAATAATAATAATTTGTATTCTGATTTTTGTTGTTGTATTTTATGTGTTGTAATTGTTTTCCTTCAAGAGTTTGAGGGAAGTTCCACTGCTGGAAGCTTTTTTGTGTGATGTTTTAGTTGATTTCAATTTCAACATTGGGTTATTGGGGTTTGTTTGTTGGTAAGAAGTTGTGGTGGTTTATTGGATTGGGTAGGTTTGGTAGGTTTACTTGGGTGGGTTGAAAGGTTAAGGCTTTTGCATGGGAGAACAAGAGGAGGGCACAGCCACAAAGTGGGCTACTGCCAAATGGTTTGCTACCGAATGAAGCTGCTTCTGTGATACAGGTGCTTGACTCGAGCGGTGGTTGAAGGCTGAACAAAGAACTGCAGAGCTAATTGCTTGCATTCAGCCTAATTCCCTCTGAGCAACGCCCAAATGCAGTTGCTGAGTATGTCCAGAAGCTGATCACAAAGTGCTTCCCTTGTCAGGTGAGTGTTATATGGTGGTTGTGGATTGTTTCTTGCTTGAGAACTTTTGATTAATTAAGTTTAGTTATGGTTATAAGGTTATAAGTTATACTGCAGTTATTGATGTTTGTTGTTGAGTGTTCCAATTTTGTTTTGATTCATTGATTGATGATGTTGTTTTTAATTTCTAACTCCACATTATTTATTGTGTGAATGAACTTTATTTTTTTTATTTTTCAGTTACAGGTGTTCACGCTTGTGGGTTCCCCTAAAAACGTATTTGCCTGATGGAGATATTGACTTAACAGCATTCTGTAAGAATCAAGCATTGAAGGATAGTTGGGCACACCAGGTTCGTGACATGCTGCAGAATGAGGAGAAGAATGAGAATGCAGATTTTCATGTCAAGGAGGTTCAGTACATCCAAGCGGAAGTATGTTTTCTAATAAAACAATATACTTGAAAATGTTGAAATATGTTCTCTGTTCTTATAGTGTTGACTGATCAATAAATTTTTATATTGGTTAATTTCTCACAGTGCTGTCACTACCGGGCTTAAGTTTAGGCGGTTGTTCGAGACTGTTATTTGTTACATAAACTTAAGGTCATGGAACAATAGTCCCAGTTTTTTATATTAAAAAATGATATATTATGTATGAAGTGATACCGGTATCCATAAATACAACATTTAAGTTACGCCAGAATGATTCATTTATTGTTAATATGGGGAGTGAATGTTAATTTTATTTTTGTCGTATATGGGGAGTGAATGTTAATTATATTTTTGTCGTATATAGGGAAGGAATTAATTGTATTTTTGTCGATATGGAGGAGTGAATGTTAATATTTTTGTTGTATATGGGGAGGAATGTTAATTATATTTTTTGTCGTAATGTCGATATGGGGAGTGAATGTTAATTATATTTTTGTCGATATGGGGAGTGAATGGTAATTATATTTTTTTCGTATTATTTTTAAGGTAACATTTCAGATTGTTCTAGAAGCTTGAGGATAGTGTTCCTGATTACAGTGAAGCAGTAACGCAATTTTAGGTTGTATTGCTGCGGTGAAAGATCTAATACTAGTAAAAACAATTGCTAGCTTGAAAAACACATTATCTGCAATTAGTTGTGGATTTCATATTTTATTTTAAAGTTAATTGTTAAATATGACTGCATATAAAATACATTAAATTCTCTGCGTGACGACTTGATGTACTAGCTATTTGTTTCTCCAGTTATAATTCTTGCTATTTCACTTGTATAATTAATACTTTATATTTCTTCCATTCATATTTGCAGGTGAAGATTATAAAATGTCTTGTTGAGAATATCGTAGTAGACATTTCATTTAACCAGCTTGGAGGATTGTGCACCCTTTGTTTTCTTGAGGAGGTAATTTGGCGTATCCCTTAAGCCTGCTCTCTATATCATTTTCTTTGAAGTATGACCACGATATCATTTTTTTAATTCGATTTACAAGAATTTGAATTTTGCTGCTGTAGGTTGATAGTCTGATTAACCAAAATCATTTATTCAAGCGTAGCATTATACTGATAAAAGCTTGGTGTTATTATGAGAGCCGAATACTTGGTGCCCACCATGGACTGATCTCTACTTATGCATTAGAAACGTTGGTTCTTTACATATTTCATGTTTTCAACAATTCCTTTGCTGGACCACTTGAGGTAAAAGACACGACACCACTTCCTTTAATTTAGTGTTTTTGACTATTGATTCAACATGGAACTATCTTTGCTTATGTAGGTTTTGTATCGATTCTTGGAATTCTTTAGTAAGTTTGACTGGGATAATTTCATGTAAGTTTATGGGGTCCAGTACCGATTATTTCACTACCAGATGTGACAGGTAGTTAGCTACAAATTAAAGATTCCTGTTCTGTATAGATTTAAGTCCCGTTGTATGTATTGATTGTTCTTCACTGCCTAACATTTTTCAATTCCTACAGCCGACCTCAAGAGATGCTGGAGAATTACTGCTCAGTAAATCATTTCTTGATGCATGTAGCTCAGTTTATGCTGTTTTGCCGGGTGGTCCAGAAAATCAGGGGCAACCCTTTGTTTCCAAGTATTTCAATGTCATTGATCCTTTATAGAACAATAACCTTCACGCAGTGTCAGCAAAGGTACGTTGATCTCAAAAATTGTCTTATTCTATAATTGTTGGATTAATTTGGATATTATTAATTTTGTATGGACCTGTCCTTGCCTTTATTTTATCGTGACATTATAGCAGTTCCAATTTCGATATGAACTTTGTAAACCTTGAAGAATTGATAAATGGGCTGATGGTTATCATCTTTTTATACACATGGATATCTTTTTCTGATATCATGTAGTTTCTTTTCTTGTTTTTTCCTCTCACAAGATATGGATGTATAATGAATGATTAATAGAACTCATTAGCCGACATAAAATGTATTTCATCATTTTCACGAAAACCAGCTATGTCATGACTATGGTAATGTACCCTTAACTACATGTTTTGGAAAATTGAAAAGAAAGAAACCTTCAATATGTTCATATAATCAAACAAATGGTGAGGGTATGTCATATTTTACTATAACTACTTTTTTTGTGATTTGGCTAATTCTTCATTTATTATACTCGCGAACCAGGTAATTTCTTCAGGATACGCAGTGCCTTTGCATTTGGGGCTAAAAAGTTGGCTAGATTACTTGATTGTCCAAAGGATGAATTGTTTCTTGAAATCAATCAATTCTTTTTGAACACTTGGGATAGGCATGGAAGTGGGCAACGACCTGATGTTCCAAGCAATGACCTATGGCGTTTGAGGTTATCCAATCATGACCAATCACTGGGTTCTGAGAATCTCCGGAACAATAGTCATAAGATTGATAATACCTCCAATCGCGAGGTTCATGTTGAAAGGGAACAAATTTCACATAGTGGTGTATCTCAGCATAATAATTTATCGTCTGAAAACTCGTCTAAAAATAGTGATGTATCTACATTTTCCCATACCCAGAGTCAAAAGAGTCATGTAAACCAAAATAATTCAAGGAACTTGGGTCAAGCTCGAAGGGAAACTACTTCTACTCATGGTGCTTATGTTGATAAAATTCAGAAAAATATGAAAACTGATAATCCAGTTAGTGATCTTCGTGGAAAATATTTATTTGCTAGGACACGTTCTAGCCCTGAGCTGACTGACTGCAGTACAAGTTTCTTCCCAAGGAGGCGACAAGAGCTGAAAACATTAAAGGCCAGAATTCCATTGTAAAATTAGAGAATGGTCGTAGGAAGAATCTTGAGCCAGTTGTAGCTGCAAGAGTCGATGACTCATCCGGTAGGCACTCATCTCGTCAAGTTGTTGGCAGTGCTGCTGAACCGATCAATAATCATGAGGAGCCAAGCTCAGGTGTCCTGGGTGAAGAGTTTGCATCTGTTGCCGGAGCAGGTGGAATGCAGATGATGAATCAGGAGGAGCAAGACCTTTGAATATGATGGCATCTCCCTACTCAAGGTTTCAATGGCCAGACTCATGTTCCAATGAATATACCTCCAGGTCACCTACCTTTCCCATTTCCACCTTCCGTACTTGCATCAATGGGATATGGTCAACGAACATGGCTAACTTTCCCTTTATTGAGGCTCCTTGGGGTACAAATATGCAATTTCCTCCAGGTTTAGTTCCATCGCCATTGCATCCATATTTCCCTGGATATGGGTTGACCTCAAATACTCAAGATTTAGCAGAACCTGGCAATGAGAATTTCAGTACCGTTGAAATGAATGTAGCAGAAGCTGATAGTGATTACTGGCAAGCAGGAGAGAAGTTCTACTAGTGGTGTTGAATCCGATAATGGAAATTTCAAATGCTTCCAGATGATAAACAACAATCAACTTCAGGTAGTTATAACTATGCCATGTCTTCTCGAGCAGGAAGCTCTAGTAGTTCTGCCAGAAATCAACAGAAGTATAGTAGAGAAAATCGAGGGTCAACAAAGAGAAGAGCATATTGATAATTTTCACTATCAAGATGGCAGAGAAATGAGGTTCATTTTGACGATAGAATAGCAAATTCTGAGTTACCAAGTGCTCCACCTTCAAGCTCCTTCAGGAGTAAGAGCCCTTCTGAAAGCTCATGGGATGGATCCTCAGCCAAATCCTCAAAGTCGACAAGGGAGAAAAGGGTAAGAAAGTACTTCCTCAGTACCTGCAACTGCTCACGGTAAGGGTAAAATGTCTCAGATACTTCATCTAATCGAGCAGATGACGAAAACAGAGAGTGGACTCCTTTGTTAACTATGACATCTGATATGTCGGACAGAAGCACCGAGCCCACAACTGGTCTGTCTTTGCAAGTTCAAAGACATCAAATATCTGGTTTTGAAGCTGCTCAAACAAGTGGATCAGATTCTCAATTACCCATGGCTCCTGTGATTTTAGGTCCTGGTTCTCGCCAAAGAGCTGTTGATAATTCTGGAGTTGTTCCATTTGCATTCTATCCCACAGGCCCTCCTGTACCCTTTGTTACAATGCTTCCCTTTTTTAATTTTCCAACCGAGTCTTCTGAGACATCAACAAGCAGCTTCAATGGGGAAGAAAGGGCAGAGAACAATGATTCTAGTCTAAATTTTGATTCATCCGAGGTATATGACCACTCCGAAGTGTCAAGCCCTTCAAACTCAATAACAAGGGCGGGTGTAGAGTCATCTGACCACAGACCTGACATTCTCAATAGTGACTTTGCTAGCCATTGGCAAAATTTGCAATTCGGGCGATTTTGTCAAAGCCCGTTTCAACCTCCTTCAATGATGCATCCTTCGCCTATTATGGTGCCTCCTGCTTATTTGCAGGGTCGATATACTTGGGATGGTCCTGGGAGACCTCCTTCAGCTAACATGAATCTTGTCTCTCAGGTAGTTAACTACGGCCACGCCTTGTTCCTGTTCCTCCTCCAATCGGTTTCTAGTAGACCTGCAAATGTTTACCAACGTTTTGTAGAAGATATGCCTCGGTATCGAAGTGGTACTGGAACCTATCTGCCGAATCCGGTATGATAAATTTATATTTATCGTTTAGTCCGATGCAGTTTTTTTTCTCATTCCTACATCTTTGTGTATCCAAAGTGTTCTTTTCTAGATCTATGTTCATATTTTGAACTTTCTTTTCAGAAGGTTTCTGTTCGAGATCGCCATTCGACAAATACCAGAAGGTATGACAGAAGTGACCATCACGGTGATAGAGAAGGAAACTGGAATACGAATTCAAAGTTGCGATCAACTGGACGCGGGCCATAATCGCAACCAAGGAGAGAAGCCAATCTCAAAATCAGAGCGATTGGCGACGAGTGAGAACCGCACCGAGAGGCCATGGAGTGCACACAGACACGACTCATTTATTCCTCACCAGAATGGTCCAGTCCGTGGAAATTCCTCGCAGAACAGTCACACAAATGTAGCATACGGAATGTACTCTATACCTGGCATGAATCCTAGTGGCGTATCATCCAATGGACCAGCAATGCCATCTGTTGTTATGTTGTATCCTTATGATCATAATTCTGGCTACACTTCGCCAGCTGAGCAGCTAGAGTTTGGGTCTTTGGGACCAATGGGCTTCTCGGGCGCGAATGAACAGTCGCAGCCGAATGAGGGAACTCGCTCTGGTGGTGGAATACTCGAAGAGCAAAGGTTTCACGGTGGCCCTGCTCAACGATCTTCACCAGATCAACCTTCTTCACCTCATGTCTCAAGGTAGTGTTTTTTCTCGCTCATTTTAATTGTTCCGATTTGTAGGACTTGTTCTGAATGTGTTGATTTTGTGGTTTTTAACAGGGGTCCTGATTCTAATGTGAGATAATTGGCAAGGAGGAAAGAGATGTTGAAGAGGATGTGTACCTCCTTTTATGATAATTCAAAGTAGACATTACACTGGCTTAGGTTTCAGAATTTAGAGATTTTACCATGTTACACATTTGTGAGGTTGAGTTTTACAGTACTAGGTACTTGTTTTAGAACATGCAGGATATTTTTGTTGATCAACTTTTTTACATTGTTACACAGCTTATTAATGAAATTGTCATAAAATAACGTTAGATGTAATTTTGGGTTTGTTTGCCTTTTCATTTCCACATTAGTTTTAAGGATTTGAATTCAACCCATTTACACAAATGAATTGATTTGAGATCTGTCTGCTTGCATTTATCAATTCATCTTTAAATGATCTTATATATTTGATTCCATCTACAACTTTAAATGCAAGTGAGGATGTATGAAGTAATGAGCATGAGCAGGTGCGTAGCAATGCAATCAAAGTTGTGTTACTCTTTTATTCAAACAATTTTATTTTATTTAATCCTTTCTTCCACACTCTCAATTCCCCATTAACTCACTTAATACCTTTCTTCCCATCTCCTCTGATAAAAAGGTTAACCTGCAACTACTCTTGGTAATTTATTGAAGTACTTGGTCAATTTTTGTTGGCATATATATATTTTAGATTTTTTTATCGAATTGAATATAAGTTTTTAAATGTTAAATTTCAAGATAAATGCAATGAAAGTCTAATCATTAATGGTATTCATGAGATTTATTCTTGTGTTTTTACCAAAATATCCTCAGAAAATACAGGATGTTTAGTGATTTTTGGTACATATCGGAAATTTCATAGAGAATTCTGGAGATTGTGTGAGATTTACCATTTTTACCATGTCAGATGTTTCATACCGGAAATTCTGAAAATCTGATACCGAAAAAATATCGGATATTTCAAATTTCCGATATGGTTTCAGTATAAAAATAACCGGGAATTTTAAATTTCTGGTATTTTTTTATATACCAAAAATTTTAAATTTCCGTAATATTGGGACTTAATTTTATTTATTGTTTTTAAACGTATAAATTTATACTTGAATAAAATCTATCGGAAATACGGAATTTTCGGTATCGCATTTATACCGAAAATTTGGGATATTACCGGTACGTGTAATAAATTTTCTAAAATATACTAGATTTTTTAAATTGTAAATTGCATCGAATTTAGAAATATCCGTAAATAGATACCGAAAAATTTGTAAAATACAAAGAATTTCCGGTATGTGCCAGAAAAGAGTACTGGAAATTTGGTATGGGTACCGAAAATTTTACTTTTTTTCTCAACAGTAAATTTTTTTTACAAAAAAGTTAAATTTTGAGTAAATAAGCTAAGGGGTATTTTCGAATATCAAAAATGAGGAGGTGCTGTATAAAGGGAGTGGTAGGAAAAAATCTCGGGATTCACGCATAATATCACCCTAACACTTAAAGGATCAAAATTCATGAAGAGCTAGGGTTTAAGGTTCTTGATATCAGAGCAAAAGCTCATTATAGTATTACGATCGTAATATTGAAACAAACAATATGTATTACATGATATCTATAATACTAATTATTGTTGTAATTTAGTGACATGTCATATGATTAGGGGCGAACATCCAAAATTCCGACTCTTAATTTTAAAGGATAAATGAATAACTATCACACATAAGGAGTTACACCTCAATACAATAACTCATTTCAATTTATTTAGAAAACAAGTTGTGTAATCATATGGTAAAACATATTTCAAAATAGTCTAACAAAATAATGTGTCTAAAATGCAACATCATTAAAAAAGATCAACGCAACAAAATAATAATGATTCACCGTATTTTAGTGTTAGAAATTAGAGCAACAAAACTAAATGTAAAATGATAAACAAATAAAGTAAGGTCTCTATGTTCTCCAAACTTTACATGGTAAGCTAATACCCATGTTCCTAAGTATTTGTACTGGGTACATTAACACACAAACAAAACAACAAAGGGGAAAGGGTGAGAATACACTCAAATATATTAGCGGTATAAGATCGAAGGGTAACATAAACAACAACAATTATCAATCATCAATCACACATTTAATTTACACCACAAATCAACAATCAACTCACATAGCCTTTATGTGCAATATGACTCACAACTCAATTCTAAGCATGTGGTATCGATTTTGGACACTAGAGGTTTTTTTAGTAATCTCCTCCACTCAATGATAGTTTCTCTACAAATCTGAAGCTCCTCACTGATCATCTCTTATGAATTAAAAACTCGTCACATCACAACAATGACACATATGATGCCATGATAACTCAACAACAACACTCATGTGTAATAATTGATTAAAGAACCAAAAAACCACAACAAAACTCTGTAGACGAAATTGAGTCGAAACAAATCGACTATGCACTGTTAGCCTTGCCAGGAGATAGAACAACTCGCTGGGTGAGCTCTCACCAGGCAAAGTCCCTACTCACCGAGTGAGATCACAAAATCATAACCTCTTCTCTCTCTCGCATAGACGAGTCTCGTCTCGAAAAACGCCAAAACCTGCAAAAATTAAAATATGACTATTCATCATTGGATCTCCCCCAAAGCTCCGATTTTGACATCGGTTCACTCAGTTCACATAAAAATCAAAACCACATAATTATATCAATGCTTATAACATTGAAACATCATTGACTACACACTTAATTCATCAAATTATCACAAAATCATGATTATGCTCATAACCTCAAAATCTTAAACATGAATAACAACTCCATAAATGGATGCATACAAAAACATATGAATTTTGGCATTAAAATCAGTGCACTAAATCACATATATCACAACATGTAGATTGCATTTAACGTATAATTTTTGCAAAACACTTCAACATAAACAATTGTGAAATATGAGAAAACCTATAAGAGAATGAAGATCCTTCTCTACCCTTCATACAATATACATCCAATTATTATTCCCTCCTAAGTTTTAAAAAACAAGCTCCAATAATAATGGTTTCTTCTTATTCTTAGGGCTGCCTCTTTGACTTCTCTTTGTTTTTCACATACGACAACTCTAAGGTTCACTAATACCTATTTAATCACAAACTTTATTTAATCTTTTGATTACTACACCTGGCCCAACTAACTTATATTTTCACTTCATTACCCTTTATTCCTCATGATTTCTATTTCTACCCCAACTCTCTAACTTCTTTATTTTCTAATTATTTAATTCATTAAAATTATAATAAATTTCAATAATTCCAATAAAATGAAATAACACAAGCAAATCATATCAACATTTAATTAAATTAAAATAACATATTTTAACTCGACTAACATTATTATATAAGCAAAACATGGTGTTACAATTCTCCCATTTATACTTTTCTCCCTTAAAATTACATGAAGGAAACATAATCAAATACAACACTGCTCTGCTCTCCGCCCCACAACGCTTCCTCGAATGTGTCCTCCCCACCATTTTCAAAACAATCTCTTTACCTCTCAAGTGTTTCATTTCTCGATCATTGATCGAATTGTGATGTCTTTGTAGTCAAGTTATCTCTCACTTGCATAATCTATTTGAATCACATGAGACGGATCGGGAACATAGTTCCAAAGTTGAGACACATGAAAAAAACTATGAAGATTCAAAAGAGACAACGGTAAAACAACTTTGTAGGTCATTTTTCCTACACTCTGCAGAATTTGATACGAACCAATAAAATATGGTGTAGGCTTTTTAGACTTCAATGCACGATCCACACCAGTTATCATAGTAAATTTAAAAAACACACGATATCCCTCTTGAAACTCAAGAGTCTTTATCCTCTTATCATGATAACTCTTTTGTTTGCTCTAAGAAGCTCTCATCTTGTCTTGAATCATCTTGACCTTTTCAGTAGTCTGTTGAACAATCTTTAGTTCAGTACAACACTCTCACCATACTCAAACCAAAACTATAACGCCCCATTTAAATATTTAGTCATTATTTGTTGAACTTAAATTATTTTCGTATTATTAGGATCAAACTTAGTTTTGGTGAAATATTGGTAATATTGAAATTGAGAGAGGATACTATTATTTTGATATATTATTATTATGTAATTAAAAATAGTTAGTAGCAAAGAAGAAAAGAGAGAAGTAAGAGAAGAAAACTAGGGCAAGATAGATTCTTCCATTGTTGAAGAATCAAAGCTACAAACTAAGGTGGGGTGAATGGTTTTCTAAATGGTGATATTAGCATGAGAGGGTAGTGAGGGTTCCTTTCCCTCTTTAGGTTTCATGAACAATTGATGAGTGTTCTTTCTTGTTTGATTTATGTTGTTTCTATGTGATTTATGTGAAATTTGTGAATTCAATGATGCCATGAATGTGTTGTTGTTGCTGATTTTGTCGTTGTTGTGTTGTCCATAAAATCCCAAATCTGAAAAATTGTATATCTAGGAGCATGAGGAAAATTGGAGAATTAGAGGTAGAAATTGTTGTAGAATAACAAAATTAGATGAAACCTATGAATTATTATGTGTAAAATACCATTTTAGACCCAAATCGAGGAGAGTTTAAAGTGTAAATCATTCTCGTGCGATAGCAATTTTTGATGTAGCAACTCGCCATTCGCGTATACGCCGTATGGGGACATTCCTAGGGCCATCTCGTAACACCCCAACTTTTAAAATTGCTTATTTAATGGATTATTAGATGTATTTTGTTTTAGTGATAATATTTTATATGATTGAGTATGATGTGTTTGTATGTGGTTGCTTATGATATGGAACAACAATGTGAATTATGGTGATTGGATGAGTTAGAATAATTAGATAATTATTTAGAAATTATTTGGATTATTTGGAATAAGAATAATAGGAATGAGTATTTAAAAAGAGTTATTTTAATTAGAATGGTATGGTGGTAATTAGTAGAGAGGATAAGGGCATGAAGGTAAATGACATAAGAATAAGTGAGGTAATTGAGGAAGAAGTTAGGGTCTTTTGTGATAACAGAATAGAGAAAGTTATACGATCATTCCACAATGAGATATTGGAGAAGAGCAAGAAAATAGGCTAGTAGAAGTTTGGAGAATCACCGTAAGAAGCATGAAGAGAAGAATCAATCGCTTGAAACAATAAGGTAAGGGGTATTTATCTGATTATTATATTTGATCTAAGTGATAGATAGATGTAGGATTTGCCTTAGGTATTGTTAAGTGGTGAATTAGAGTTGTTTTGATGAATGATTGATGGAATTGTGGTGAGAATGATGATTTATGGTATTTTATTCCCTTTGATTCAAGTACCATATGATATGATATGTTTTGGAATTATTAGAGGTCACAACTAGGGTTTGGGGTTGGTTGGAAGGCTGAAAACAAGATAAATCACATAAAACGCATGAAAATACATGGGTTCTACGCCCGTAACGTGTATTACGTGCCGTAATGTTACCCAGATTTAGTACCGAAAATGAGCAAAAATATGGAATTCATGATTTTCTGGATTACGGATCGTAATGTACATTACGGGCGCCCGTAACTGACTGCGGATTTTTGTACTGCAAAATTGTTTTGGCCATAACTTTTGAATCGTGACTCCGTTTGAGGCGTCGTTCAAAGCAGTGTGTAGCTAACGATGTAAAATTCAATTAGATGAAATAAAATGAGGAATTAGGAGTATTTTTAAATTACCTAAAATTAGAATAGAGATAGGTTTCCCGTGTCGAACCGCAATAATGACTTGTTTACCTTGATGACATGTTGTTATTAAGATAATTTTTGTTTTACATGATGATATGATGATAAGAGGTTCATGTTTTGATTATACGAGTATATATGATGGGGTTTATATGATGATTTTGATTACTACCTAAATGATGATGCATATGACTAGATGTGGTCGTTTATATTTGAGTATTGCCCATCACGCATTCATTGGACAACTTTGGTCCGTTTTGATGATTTAGGACTTCGGTCTAGTCATTCGGTCTCAATCCCATTATGTGGATTTGGGATGTCTATGATTTTCCATTTCAAGAGAGAATTGATCCTATAGGGATCTTTGGGGTGATGGCCTTGTTCATCAAGTGAATTGGCACTACATGCATGAGCCTATGTCCTTGCACTATATCATATGTGGAATTATAGCAATTAATATTGATGATGTTTCATTATGTTGTAGTACTTGGATGGCGATATTGATGAATTGATGATGTGATACGTTTGGTTTATTCTAGAAATGTTTATTACTTATGTCTTATATAATGATTGCGATAAACTCACCCTTCTCGCTTGAATGTTGTTTCTATGGTAACGTAGGTAATCAGAATAGATTCCTAAAGGCTTGGAAGAATAACTTTGGAGTGTGTGATTTACTTTTTGTTTAGTCTAGAAGGTCTTGCTCTGATATGTAACATCGGGGACGTGAACACTTGTTTTGAAAACAATTATGTTCTTGTTTTGTTATGATCTTTTGAATTGTTATTCATGGAGTTTAAGTTGTTTTGAATTGTGAACCATGAAGTATTTATGATGTGTTTCTTTTAATAAATATATTTTGAAATTATAATTCCGCTGCAAGTATATTGAAGTATTGGTGTTTGCATTTAATGATGCGTTATGAATAATTTTGAAAACCCGTGTTACGAAGTAAGTCTTGCATGTATGTCGTTCATGAACAGAATGTGACGCCCTATTTGTTGAATTACTGTGATATTATTTATTAAATATTTATGAATATTCTTTGGGGTTTAGAAGAGTGTTACACCATCCGCGTATGGAACACGCTCTGTCCCAAGTGCCATCACGACCTTCGCCAAGACACATATGATACACGACAATGGGAAGAAAAATGTATGGAATGGTCATACGCAAACGAAAAGTTTGGGAGGATTTTGAGGAGAAAATGCCTATGGTTGTACGCGTATGATACGTGCACGAGGTTTGGGCCAGGAGCGATACACGTATGATACGCGTATGGATCAGCTATTTTGGAAAAAGCGTATGATACGCTGTGATTAGATGGGCGAGGAGAAGCCAAACACGTGGCAGACGAGGTGCAAAAAATTGTTTTTGCGATTTCTTTTCGCTTTTTGTGTGCAGTAGTTCTTTTGATTCTTAATGACTAGTATGACTTAGGTAAGTATAAGAAGGTTAGCAATGATGGAAAATTGAATTAAATCATGGGACTTTGTGTGAATTGCTTAATTACATTCATGATGATAATGAGGTGGTGGCCTTATTGGCAAAGGTAGATGGCTTATGCCTTGTTGTCACATAGTTGTGTTGTTGCATGTTGATAATGAATACATTTCATTGGTGAGGGCTTATGCCCTATTGTTGGCATGTAATGGCGTTATGTTGAAGACTTATGCCCTGTTGTTGCCCAATTGGTACTATGTTGGGGGCTTATGCCCTAATGGTACCACATACATTGAGTTGATATCAGTCTCCTTTCATTGCATTAATATTGAATTGATGTTGTATTATATGAGTGGTGGGTTGTGTTAGACGATGTGACGGATCTAGAAGGGGGGTTGAATAGATCCCTTTGAAAATTTTGCGCTTTTTGTAAAATTGTTTTTATTAGAGAGCGACAGCCCTGAACCTAATCGTCTAAACTTTACGTATTGGAAAGATTGGATATGCGAACCAATTTGATGAAAATGATGAGAATAGCATCACAATTAAAATTGAATATGATGAATCGCTTTAGCAACTTTAACAAGTTGTAAGTTATTATAAATTAGTTGCGGAAAAGATAAAGCAAATTTGTGAGTTGTAAATTCACCAAACACTTGGTGTATGTACTACACAAAGTTTGGTTATACTCAAATTATAGTGATTATAGCGATTCAAATGAATGCTATATGTGTTGTAAAATTTAGTTTGTCACTACAATTATTTTGTATGAATGAGAAAAATTGATAACTCACAAATTCAAGCAAATAAAAATAAAATGTGGAAAGCTAAAATGGACATAACATTTGTTAAGGTAGTTCACTCTGTCGTCCTCACGCGAGATACTCTGCACCAAATTCTAGAATCTAGAATTAGGACTATGAAATTAATTTGCAAAGTTTGTAAGAGAAGATACAATCACCACAATTCAAAGTCACTTGATGAATCTTATATGTTGCACTCCTCTTCCCTTGATTCTAGATGAATCAAGTATTCCAAATCTTGAACAAAATCTCCTTCTACCTTGAATAATTTTTAACCCTAGAAATTGGCCCCAAATCCTTCTTCACAATCCTCCGGTTACCGCTACCCGATTGAACACCCTACGGTCTTCCAATCCCTTAGCTCGGCTAATTCAATGAAGCAAAGACTTGTGATAAAAAACCCCAATATTGGAGGACAAAACCCCAATGTTTTATTCAATAAAACCCACAAAGATCTCTACCAAAATCAAATTGCACTTTCAATTTGGACGTTATCAACATAATCCCAAAAACCTGATCAACAAAAATGATTGTGTGTAATTGTTAATGATTGATGAGAGGTTGAAGATGAAGAGAGCTCTTGTGTCTATCTTTCATTTTTTCTTGTTGTTTCCAAAAAATAGAAGCCAACTCTATATATAAGTGATTCCTATGATGTAATACATGAAAAAAATTGAGATTTTGTATCAAATGTGCGGATAGCAAGAGTCGCCACCCGACTTTTCTTTTTATCTAATTAAGGAAGGTGAAAAGAATAGGAAAAGACCTTCGTTAGATTCTGAGTAAGGGAGAAGGTTATGAAAAGGGAAGGTATTAGCACCCCTTTCCATCCGTAGTTATCTACGGGCTCTTAGTTGCTCTTAGATCATTTTCAAAAAAAAAAAAGAGCTTTCTATGTGTTTGACAAAATGTTTTGAAAAGGCATTTCGCTTTGACTTTGCAATGATTCATGTAGGAATGTATGCAAAGTGTACGGAAATGTTTCATTTTGAAAAAGAGTTTGAACTTTGACAAAAGTGTGAGGTGTGAAAAGTATTTTGTTTGAGCAAGCAACTAAGAGTCTTATTACCTACTCGTAATCATTTTCGTGTTGTTTTCGTTCCTTTAGAATAGCGCTATCCATACCATTAGTTGGTAGGTAACCCTATTTGTTGGATGTAAAGGACATTAAGGACATCGATGGTCATAGAAGGCAACTAGGAATATCCTAGCACATTCGAAGGACTATCATCATTTTTCGTGTAGGCAAACAATCGAGGGTCAAGATCATGTATTCGTAGGCGACATCGAGGTCTATAATCTTTGTATCAAGGGACTATGATGATTTGTTTTGAAGGCAACGGTGCTAGAATACCTCTACGCTCGAGGGACTTGACCATTTGTTTCGTAGAAGGCAACGAGAGAGAATTACCTAAGGGGTGCATGTGTGAAAAGAGTGTGTCAAATTAGATATGTTATCTTGGAATTATGAGTGATCTATGTCCAATTTTATCTTGCCAATACACGCCTAATTACTAGCAGTTTATAGGGTGCAGAAAGTAAATTGCGAAATGTAAAATGCGAAAAGATAAAGTCGCTATTACATGGCTTTGGGGCAGTTACATAATAAGAGTGCGGAAAATAAAAGTCCTAATTAAACTATTACATCCCATAGGCAATTACATAATTGAAAAGAAAAGCAAGAAAAATCGTCGAAACGTTACAACCTGTGAACAGATACATAATCGGAAAACAAAAGAAAATTGCATAAGAAGAAAATGTTAGTAAGAACAAATATTTTTGAATGAGGAAAAAGGTTTTATGTTAGTAATGACAATAATATGATAAGATAAATTTTTGGTAATTTTCTGAATCGATTTGGTAATTTAAAAACAATTAAAAGTCAAATTAATGATTAATTAGTAATTAAATAAAATATGCATGCAAAAATAATAATTTTTATATTAAAAATTAAATAAGTATTTTTCTGATAATAATTCAAAAAAAGAAATATTTTTGGTGTTTTTTAGATGCATGATAAAAAATATTGAAGATAAATTAAATTGGCATGAAAATACTAAGAAAATAAGAAAAAAAAGTTAGTTTTGCAAACTTGTAAAAATATATGTCATGGTTGGGAATCGAACCTGTCCCTCTCTGGTGACTCACACTCCCTTGCCTTTAACCATCGAGCCAACACGCTGTTTGGTGTCAAATAATTGAAACAAGATCGTTTTAAGCAAACTTGAACCCTGGATATTC
>CM038796.1:97595031-97660627 GCA_021764765.1 Vicia sativa | reverse complement strand
TATATCGCATCGTGTCCCAGAGATTGGTTATTGATTTGCAACACACCGCCTCGTTAATGAGTTTAGGTTAAATGGGTAAAGAAAAGACAAAAAGTAAATGAACAAAACTATAAAGGATAGACAACTTGTCTCGGAATAAATGCACACTACCGTCACAGACTTAAATCTACCGTCAGTTATACTTAGCCTACGACACTCGTCCGTAGATCATCACATACCTTTCATAAGCTAAGCCATTTCTAACCCAAATTGAGAATTCTATTGCAATCCCCTCGATATCCATGTCTGGCCTACCTTAACAACATAGAAGTCAACCGTGTGACTCGTAACGACTATGTCTAGCTCGAAACTCCTGACACAGAGGCATTAAGATCAGATAACCTAAGAGAATGTCATCTCTAAATTTATTTCTAGCATTCAGAAACTAATAGATAATTATCCTAGGTAAGAATCTAAGAAGTATATGCTATCATAACTCAAATCTCCAGCACAAGGTAAAAACCTAAGATAACAACCAACATGATTTGTAAAGCAAGCTTTACATAATGCCATGGGCGACAAATATACATGAGTTAAGATAAATATACTTACAAAACCCAACAAAAGATACTACAAAGAGAGAAGAATATGAACCAAACATTTCTTGGTTTGTCAACACACGACGAGGATTCACTTCAATCATCCAAATGCAAGCTCCAATGTTGTTTTCTAAGCTAATCTATCAAAAAAATGATGTTGATGGTGTTGGGAATAAAAAATAATCAACCCATAACCTAAAAATATGTTTTTCCCTTTTTAAAGAGTTCTGAAATCACAGGTCGCGCTTAGCTCAGTCTGAAGGCGCAACATGTTCCAGGCGAGTTTCAAAAATCAGCACTTATTTTCGCCATAACTTGAGAACCAGAATCGGATTTGCCTGCTTTTGAAGAATTGGAAAGCTTATTCAATTTCCTATATAAACATGATAAAATATCAATCAAATTGATGATTTTTTATTCTTTGATTTTGAGCCTTATTCGTTGATGAGTTGCTCAACCAAGACGCTTGAAGTCGTGTGCCTTCAACACTTTAGTACTCAATGCTCCAATTATGAGTGAATAACTCACAAAGATATGAAAACTATCAAATGATACACAAATACACTAAAACTTGATTATACACTAAATATACACATTTATACAAAAATGGGAATTTATCAAGAATATCAACAAAAGAACCGATAAGTGCCACGAAACATATATACAAAATAACTACATTTTGGCACTTATCAAATTCTCTCCAACTTGAAACATTGTTTGTCCTCAAACAAAGTCAAGTAAACCTAAAGAAACAAAATATGATAATCAAAGAATCACAAATCAACAAGTTTTTAAAACGAAAAACAAATGTATGGTTCAAACCAAAACATACATGACAAACACATACTTACCACTATACTACAAGAATAACATATAAATGAAACAAATCCTAAGTACAAAAATCATGCAAAACATTCTAAAACAATACAAGCTCAATCATGAATCACACCTAGCAAAAATCACTCGGTAGATGAAAACACACAAAGGTGAGGACTTTTGACACTCATCCACAATCTTGCAAACAATAGACTAAATTATGCATTCATCCAAAAATTCACATTGAAAATACAAAGGCAATAATCAAGGGCTTTTCAAGGTTGTAACGTGGCTTGGTTAACAAACAAATGATAAGTCCTAAAGTTAATCGAAACAAAAACTTGTCTAAACCTAAGGAGTGATCAACTCACAAAGTTTCAAACAATACAATTTCAATCAAACTTTATTCATCACAAGTTTCACACCAAAACACATTACTTATTAACACAACATTATTGATACTCCTTTGTTTTTCTTTTTCAAAACTTTTATTTCTTTTTATTTCTTTTTCTAATCTTTCTTTTCACTTTTTTCTTTTTTCTTTCTCAACCTCATATCAATCAATCACAACATAAGCACATAAACATTCCTCTCCCAACTTGAATTCAACCAACAACATTATGTGAATACTCCCTACTTTCTAAGGCAAGGTAAAAATTCATACAACAACATATAGTTGAGGGTTCAAGAAACAAATAAATCAACATCCATACAAAAAATGTGAGTTCAACACTCATGACAGCATCAAATTCAAATAAACATGGATATTGATAAAAGTTCAAAGGGTTAACAAGGCTCTACACTCACAAGGTGAATTGAATATTTGGCCAAGGTAGTTATGCTCATAATAAACAAAATTCCTTGATCCTTTTCATGTATTCATACAATCAACACAAAACAAAAGATTAAGCATAATAAAATCTAGTTAAAACAAGAATGTGGTCTCTAACATATGTGAACAATGGAAAACTTCCTCATTTTATGAGTAAAAGGAACTAAAGTGATTCAATTCATGAGCAAGTAATTTAAAAGAATGAATGCAAGTAATTATACAAATGATAAATTTCCTAAACATGTTATGCTATAGAAAGCGATAAACAAGTACCGACGTGTACCAACTTTGAAACTATCATTATCATACATCCGAGTTGAAACGCTCAAACTCGGAAAATCATCAAATGCAACCTCAAGCTACAGGACCAAAATTGGAGTCAAACAACGAACAAAAGAATTATAAAAACAAAATTTACAAAATTTACAACCAACAAAACTCCTGCTAAACACGACAAGCTTTGCGAAAAACGACAAATTACATAAAAACAAAAAAGAAATAACGATACAAAAACTTGGGAAAATGAATTAACAAGTTGAAAAGTGAAGATTTGACATTAAGAGCAAGTACTATTTCAACTTGTTAAAACACAAGTCACCACACACATAAACAAACATGTTTGTTTTACGTCGTAAGCTCGACACCTTTATTATGCGAGCTAGTAAAACCTCGTCATGCCATGGTGTTGTCACACCGCGAAAACCTAAAGAAAGTGTCCTAACAAACACACAATAAACGTTACGAATACGAGACAACTTACAACAATATTTGAAACAAGGAAAACACACATATGTACAAGTATGGAAAGTAAACACAACATGAACAAGTAATAATATACAAGTTCATATAAAAAGCCTATACAATATATACATTAATTACAAAACTCAACAAAAAAAAAGAATTATCGCGATGCAAAATCAATTAAACCAATCCCCGACAACAACGTCATTTTATTGTTGCGGTATTAAGCGGCAAGCAAAAAGTAAAGTATTTATTTTTACCAGGTAATATATCGGTTAGGTTATATCATATCGTGTCCACAAAGATTGGTTATTGATTCTCCGTTTGAAAATTGTCGTTAATGAGTTTGAGGTTAAATGGGTTGTAAAGAAAAGACAAAATTAAATGCACAAAACAATAAAGGATAGACAACTTGTCTGAACGAATGCACACTACCCGTAACAGACTTAAATCTACCGTCGAGTTACTTAGCCCACGATATCGTCCCGTATCATCACATACCTCTCACAACCTAAGTCATTTCTAACCCAAATTGAGAATCCTCTGAATCACCTCGGTAGCCATGTTTGGCCTACCTTAACAACATAAAGTCAACCGTGTCACCAACGACTATGTCTAGCTCAAACCCTAACACAAGAGGCATTAATCACGGATACTCTAAGTAAATGTGCTATAAACCCATTTCTAACATTAAAAAACTAATGATAATCATCCTAGATAGAATTCAAGCAATCTATGTCTAGCAAAGCTCAAATCCTAACACAGGAAAACCTAAGACAATCACTATCTGATTCATAAAGCAAGCTTTATACAATTAAGGGCAACAAATATACATGAGTCAGGAGTAGATATACATACAAAACCCAACAAAAGAGATTACAAAGAGAATAAGAATAGAAACCAAACATTTCTTGGTTTGTCAACACCAATCAATGAGGGATTCACTGGATCATCCAAATGCAAGCTCAATGTTATTTTCTAAGCAAATCTATAAAAAATGATGTTGATGGTGTTGGGACTCAAAATACCCAACCCATAACCTAAAATGTGTTTCTTTCCCTTTAAAGAGTTTTGAACGCAGTTCGCGCTTAGCCCGGTCATGTCGCTCATCCGGGTCAGTGTGTTCTGAAACAAAAATCAACTACCAACTTGAGAACCGTAACTCGGTTTGCCCGGTTTGAAGCGTTGGAAAGCTTATTTAAATTCCTATCTAACCATTACAAAATATCAATCAAATTGATGATTTTTATTCTTTCATTTTGAGCCTTATCCGTTGATGAGTTGCTCGAATCGTACGTTTTCGCTGTGTCTGACACTTTATTACTCAATGCTCAATTATGAATGAATACCTACAAAAGATATGAAAAACTATCAAATGATACAAAATACACTAAAACTTGATTATACACTAAATATACACATTTATACAAAAGTGGGGAATTTATTCAAGAATATCACAAAAGAACCGATAAGTGCCACAAAACATATATACAAAATAACTACATTTTGGTACTTATCGTGCATCTTAGGGCCAAAATAGGGTTTTATATTTAAGCATCTTCTATCCCTCGAGGTGAAGGTTCCCTTCTTATCTCTAGATAGAAGACACTTAAATAAGGGCAATCGTTGTACCCCAATTTCCCCTAAGATTCTCCAATATCTCATACCATTTCATTGCACAAAGATCACAGTGGGTCTCTCTCTTTCTCATCTTTGGGGTTTCCCTGGGAGATCACCAAGCACCTTTGAACGTGTATGATGATTGATACTTGACTAATCATTATGTATATCATTTGCTTCTAAATGTTGTGATGTAGGTGAATGATATACAAGTTTCTTATTCAAGAGATCTATAGGTTCATGTGTTTATTTTCATGCCTTCTCTCCCCAACTCTCAAGATTTTTAAAGTATTGTTTCTCATTGAATACTTCTATTTTCATCTACTATGGTCTCTCATTTTAAGTGTGAGCTCCATGTGGGAAGAAGATCATCAAATTTAAATAATTCCCCATGCCATAGCCATCTATCTTGAAATTAGGATCTTGGACTTCTGAGGACCATATTTTGGTGTTTGTGTGAAGTTTGTAGATTATTTGAAAGTCATTTGACTCTTATAAGGACTTATAATATGAATATTCTTTGATCCAGGATTTTAATTGATGAGAATATTTTTTTGGAGGTTTATGATTGCAAACTTAATAGATTGATACTTCATCTATCTTGTATGACCTCAAAGGATCATAACTTGGCCATCCCTTGTCTTCTTGAGCTCATTCTTGTTTCACAATGAAACTAAGGATGCCTAATACAACTTATTCAATTGGTATTAAAATAAAATGCTTGGAAATTTCCTAAGAAGTCAAAATATTACAAGTCCTTGATGAATTTCTCAATTTTGATCAATCAACTTCAAGAGATCATATCTTGATCATCATTTATCAACTTGAGGTCATTATTTTTGCAAAACAATCTTGAATATGTGAACTTTATCTCCATTTAAGTTTCAAGGGTTGAAAGTGTTTGAAGTTGCTTGAGAAGTCAAAAGATTATAGGTCATTTCATGATTTTTCATCAACTTCACAAGGCCATAACTCTCTCAATTTTTGGAGTTTTTGTTGGTTCTTTTGAAAAATTCTCTTTGATAGATCTACTTCATATCATCTTTGAAAGCCAAAAGCAAATTTTGAGGAAGGCCATGTTTGAATTGAAAAGATTATAAGTCATTTTTTGTGAAAGACTTAGAATTTTTTCTTAAGTATAGAAAATCAGATGATTTCTCACGATTTCAAAGGAGCACAACTTTTAGCTCAAGATACCAAATGATACCTTTCCAAGCACATTGCAAAGTATGTAACCTCAAATTTCAAAGAGTCCAAGATGACATCATAAAAGCCCCCTGAGTAATGAGAACCATAGCTGCAAAGAAGGCATCATGAAACTGAAGTTTTTCTCGAAGTCAGATTTTGTTTTCCATAATGTGACTTCTAATTACCAAATTGATGCACGTTTTTGACTTAAACATAATTAAAAAGTTGAAAAGCTTGATTAGAAGGTTGAAACACAAGATTTGGCTGAGTTTTGGTCATGTAAGTCACATTTCACATTGCGCGGATTAACTTGGTTTGCACGATTTCACCATAATTCCTTCTCATTTTCATCACCATTCACTCTCCTATAAATAGAGGATTATTCCTCACCTCATTTCTCAAGCTTTGAGATCTAGAAAATCACTTCAAACTCACTCCAAACCTCACATTTCTACAACTTCGTTCCTTTTAAAGCCCTTCTAATTTGAAATTAACCATTCATTCTTCTTCCTTGAACTTCACTGAAGCTAACAAAACAAGAATCGTGCCTTGATACTCCCTGAATCGTGCAATCCAAGTCAAGTTTCAGAGCTCTGAAAGTGAACTTCGTTCAGGTAGGATTCGTGACCAAATCGTTTCAAATCAAGCACTATTGCATTCTCCTCATCTCCTTGATCCTTGTGATCTTTGCTTGCATTTTCATTGAGAATTGACTCGAATTTCAAATCAAGTGCTCGTTATTTTCATGCTTTTCTCAAATTGATCGAGTGTGAAATAAATTTTCACGATGGTATCATTAGAATCGTCTTGAAGAGATGAAGCGAATGGTACCACCGAGAAATTTATTTCACACTTTGTGAAACACAAATTGAGGATGGGCGGAGGTTGAAGACGACCTACATGTCATGTCTTCAACCAATGATATGTGACATGTAATTTTTCAAACTGGATCCAATGTGTTGGTTAAATCGTGCAGCGTAATAGGAGCTCTTGGATCCGATTTTGTGAGTCGGCATCATCCAACGCGTGACATTATTTCTTATTTTCTTTTAATTTGTAATCCGTTGTGAAACCAAGAAGGTCCATATCGCACGGCCGCTGCTCGATCCATTGGTTAGCTACTCAACGCTTTGACTGTGATCTAATGGTCCATATTTTTTACTTTTATTTTAGTTTATGATTTTATATTTTAAATATTTTAAACTTCAAAAATCATAGAAAATTATTTTGTCTAAAAATTATGAAGAAATTCACAAAAATTTTCAAATATTATCTTTCTGACTCTTTTTTTTTCATAATTTTATTTTCAGATTTGATATTTTTATAATTTTTCTCTTATTTAGTGTTTTAATTGTTTTAAAATACTTTTTACATTTAAAAATTCTAAAAATTATGGAAGGATCCAATAGTCATTTGACAAATATTGGTAACCTCATTTTATTTTTATTTCTGATTTTTCTATTTTTGTCAATTTTTTATTTATTTTCATTAATTTCTTTGTTTTAAAAAATAAAAAAATATATAGTTTCTGTCTTTTAAAAATTCTGGAAATTTTTGTCAACACTTGTTGACCTTTGTTTGACTTTAGGTGATTTTCTTAGAATTTTATTTTGATGCATGAATACTATTTATGTATTTAATCAATAAAATCAATTAAATAACGTAACTTCAAATTACATTTTATTTGTTATTTTAATTGCATTATTTTTTTTTACTTTGCTGATTTTGGGTTTATTTGGTCATAGACTTCCTCAACATCAACGAACTTGGGTTTGATAGGCCTCTTGGCCAAATTCAAGATAGTTGGTTGATTTTGGACGGTTAGACCAAAAATTCATCGATACATTGTTGACTTTGAAGTTTGCCCCCTCCTCTCGTCTTATTTTTTTTTATTTTTTGTCCTAAATCAGAAAAGTGATCAATTGTGGCATTAGGTTTAATGTTCAAACAAAAGCCCCAAAGATGACTTGAGCTTTGATTGTGGGTCAACAATTGTGACGCTTGTCGTGTGGGTTGCTATGATGTTTTAATCAACCTTCGGAAAAATTTTACTAACCTTGTCCAATTGAAATTCTCAATCATCTTTGATCAAGTGGTGATTGTTCCAAAACCGTGATATATTGACAAGTTTCAAGATATTACCTTGCTAACTTACTAACAACGGCAACCATGATATACTGACAAGTTTTACGGCTAGATTAAAGGAATTCCTTGTCTCTCAGAAAATACTCGCTTGCACGGGGCTTCCATATATCATAAGCTAAACCGTGTGACAAATAACCAACCCGAATGAATAGGAGGTATAGTACGTTATGAATAACCAAGATTTAATGTAACATCAAAGAAGAAGCTCTCTCGTGCTTCCGATACGCTAGCCCACATATTCTTACACAACAAAGGGGATCGATTCCATAAAAAGATCATATCGTAATTTCATGAAGTCCATCTTGTAGATCGATCATCTTCCTAACCTTTATTAATTGCCTTTTTATTTTTGCTCTTTACTTTTCGCTTTTATTTGTATGCTCTTTATTTTATGCACTACTTTTATGCACTTTACTTTTAGCATTTACATTTCATGTCATTTTTCTTTGCTCACTTGAGCATTTTATTTTCTTTCCATTTTGAATTTGCTCACTTGAACTTTATTTTCCTTTTTTCAAAATACTTAATAATTCAACTTAAACATAAAAAACTTTTAATTGGACTTGGTTACTATCCCTATGCTCAGAGTTTGATCTTTGGACTTAGGATTAGGACCTCGACCTCAACTCAGAGATTTTTGTGCCCTTGGTGTTATTTTGTCTTGCTTGGTTATTATCTTTGTATGCAGGTTATTCCGTTTATACTCGATTAAGAGTGGATTTTCTCCAAATACAATTGTTACTCTGTCCGTTTTTCTTGAGACATGAATTCATCTGAGGCATTGATTTATCTGAAGCTTGGTTTTTTTTTGTCTAGTTATTCATTGTTTGTGTGGTAATCCAAAGTATGAGATATGATATTGGCTTTTTGATGTCAAGTACTAGCTTTTTCACCCGATTAAATCTTTCTTTACCCTTACCTTTTACTTTATGCACTTAGGTTAGCCTCTTCATTTGCCCCCATATTCTTTAATTTTCAAAATATTCCTTCGTTTTCAAAGGATTCTTGTTTTTCAAAACTCGAACCACTTTCATAAAAAACTTGGACTTAGGTCCATGTATTTTCAAACTTCTTTTCTTAATAAACTTTCAATTCATTTAATAAAACTTTGACCATTTTTCATATGACTAAAAAACACCTAACCTCATCCAAATTTTTTGAGCCCTTTGTGACTTTCTCCTTAAAAAACCATTTTCTTAAAGTCATCCAACTCACAAATTTTAGTCTTTTTTACCTGAACTACACTGAGTTTTAATTTCAATATTGCACATTGTTGGTATGTAGGCTGGGAACTCATTAGAATATCCATCAAACTAAAAATTGTAAAAAATACTTCTTTTCTCACCTCCACCATCCATTTTGTACACATACTCTCTTTTAGCACACATATACAAATTTTCAAAAAAGGTTCCTACGGAGTACCGTAGATGCTTTGGGTGCCACCTTCCCTTAGCATAACTAACTCCCCGGATCTACGATCTTTTTTTTTTAGGATTTTATTCACTCTTTTTCCTAGTCCTTTGGATAAAATAAAAGCGTGATGGCGACTCTGTTATTAATTTTTTCGAGTTGAGTCAATTCAATGGCTTACACTCGTAGTATTTTTTGCCTCTACAATAGTCAGAGTACAATACATCTGGAAAAGAATTTTGAATTTTATTCGAGAACAAAATACATTAGTCTTTGTTATCACTTCATTAGATCTTTGTTTGAAGATGAGGTGCTAACATTTAGTAAGATTCACGAAAGTGACAACCCAAGAAGGGTGTTATATGTCGACAAACTAAAGTTTTGATCAACTTCAGTTGACCTGCTAGAATACTAGATCGAGAAAGGCTGTTGTATGAACCAGATATGAAGATCAATTGAAATCAGTCTTCAAGTGGGAGATTGTTGGTCAATAAAAAAAAAAGAAAAAAAGGAGAAATAAGAGAAAATTAATAGTAAATAGAAATAAGAAAGGTCACGAGAACTTTAAGAAGATGTTAAATCATAACCATTTATCTTTTTTTATTGGCTATAAAAGTCATGTTTCTTATATTTGTAATAAATCAGAACAAAATTTCGATAAATATTTTAGTATAACAAGGTTGTGAGTTTTGTGAGAAAAGATTAATCACTTTATAGATTTTACATTTTATTAATTTTGTGTGCTTCGTATTCTCCGCTCTTTCACAACTCGACTATGGGAAAATTCTTTGTAGTTTTCTTACCGTTAGGAATGGAAATAGACCATGTCAATAATATGGCCTACGATCTAGTCTACATATGCCCATGCCAGACTAAATTGTTTTTTTTAAATAGAAAAGGTTCATACTTATTTATTAGCATTTTTAATTAAAAAAGTTAGTACAGATCACAAAAAGTCTTTTAAGCACGGTCCTCCTATTAAAATAATTTTGAATAACTTTATTATTATATGGTGTTTGTATTTTAAATTAAAATACAAAAATAAGGTTTAGTTGTCTAGAAAGATTTATGAAAATAATTTGAAAAAATCTTATGAACAATGTTAAAAGTTGTTTTTAATAAGTTCTCCCAAACAAACAGTATCACAAAACATATGTTAATAGGTAAACTTGAATAAGTCAATGCAAATAAGCATTTAGTCTAATTAATCTCTTAATTTGTTAGTCTATTTTAACACTAGTTGAATTGTTTATTTGAAAACAAATAAAATAAGTTTTTATGTAGGCTAATAGGCTAATAAGTTTTTTCTAAAAGGACAGACTCAAGCCTAAAAATAAGTCTTTAATAAGTCACAAGCTAGACTTAAGTTTTGAGATTTTTAGTATACCAGACTCAGGTTTGACAAAATCTAACTCGGCCCTGTCTATTTTCTCGTTACTTATAGTGATAGTTAGAAATAACAATACTAGAGAAAGTGTTGGAGTTATAATAGAAAAAATGATGAAAAATAAACTTAAGTGATTTATACATGTAAAGAGAAGATTTAGAAATATTACATTAAAAAAAATGCAAATCAGATGGAGAGAAGACAAACAATTAATAATAGACAAAAACCTATAGAAAAAAAAAACTATTGAAAAAGATCAAGAGATTAATAAATCAAATAAAAATATAATATTAAATAAAACATTATAACATAATTCGGTTCATATAGCCATCTCAATAGATAATATTTTGTTGATTATGTAACCTATCAAGATTATCTTGTCATTATAAAGAATGTTTGATGTTTTGTTCTCATGTCCAAAGTCGCATTTGAGAATCTTTACACGAATTTATTTAGTGGCCTATATTGCTAATGATGTTGATTCATGTACACTACAAATTAGTGTTGATTGTGGTATGATGTAGTTTCATAAATTTCTCCAAGTGTTTATAGTTTATTGTTATGTATATAAGAGGCATATTAAAACCATCATCAGAAGTAGCTTAATCATAGTTAGTTGACTTTATACACAGGTTTTTTTTATAATAGTTGAATTTGGATGTTATGATTATTGCAAATCATTCTATGTTAATTGGTTTCCACGATTACTTCTCTAACAATTTTAAAGGATTCAACTGTTATTAACAAAATTATATTTTGGAAAGCAAATTTAAAATCTTCATCCTCAAGCATGTTTGGTCCTGTCATCATAGACACATACTATATCATTTATCAATAGTTATTCTCAAATCTCAACTGATTGAAGTCTTCATTAGGTTATCATTAAAGGTAAACTCTTCATTAAATATGAAAATATATCAAATTAAAAGGGCATTTTCATCAAGTTGATCACGCCGTAGTTGCTTTCTTTTATTAAAATTTTTCATTTTATCACAAGCTCCAAATTTATAAAATTCACTTGTTGTTTTTGGTAGAAAAATGTACACATGAATTTTTTTGTCAAAAGAAAACTTGTATTTTATGATTAAATTTACTTACAGACAGACTACTAAAAACTCACTAGGTAAAAAATAGTACATGAATATATTTAATCAAGTAGGACCGGCCAAATCTATATTGAGGTCTTAAGGCAAATTTTATAATAAAATTTCTAAATAGTTAATACAATAATATATTTTTGTATAAAAATAATTTTATTTAAAAAGTCAACATTGTACATTTTAAATTATAAAATTATTTATTAAATATAATAATAAAACTTTAATTATTTAATTTGATATTTTAATTAAAACTTCAATTATTTTTAATTTAATTTTAAACTCTTTATTAAAAATTTTAAGATGACTTTAAAATAAAAGTACTAAACGTTTTACAATAAACATAAATATAAAAAAAAATTCAATAATAAAAATAAATAAAAATTTCAATAATAAAAATAAATAAACATAAATATTTTACATTAAAACTAAATAAAAATATTAAATAAGTAAATTCTTTTTTTGCAATAGCTCTTCTGTTTCTACTAAAAAATGAGAGCATACTTCTAAGAATTTATATTAATTAATTAGTTAATAATATACTAGTAATAATACTAACAATAGGGAATTTAGTAGTAGATACTAGTAGTAATAGGCAAGTAAGCAACAACACGTGACTTTAGTGAAAAAAATGTGAATAGATTTTCTACTAATAATAAAGTGTAGTTATTCTTCTCACTATTGAAAAGGAACAAATTATTAATGATAGTTGTGAAAATTGAATGCTATTAAACTTTTTTATGGAATATCTAAGGAAGTAAGGAAGTATTAATAATACTATTCCGTACCAATTTATAAGTAAAAAACCAATATTTTCACATTTATTAAGAAATTTTATATTTATTGTGTTTTTTTGAAATATGTTTTATAGAAAGATATAAAAATAATTTTGATTGGTTGTTGTGTGTAGAAAAAAATGAGAGAGAAAGTCAATTAAATGCAATTTGCATTTAATTTTATTTTAGAAAAGATGATTTTTTTAGAATAAAATGATTAAATGAAATAATGTTAATGTTTTTTTTCTTATAATTTGGAACAAGAAAAACAAATGTTTTTTGCTTATAAATTGTGGCGGAAGGAGGATGTACTATGAAATTAACTTTTGAGGCCTTAGGCATAAGCCTAGGTCGTCTATAGCTTAGGCCTGCAACTACTTTAATTATTCTTATATATTAGACTGTACTCCATCACCTTTTCTTCTCTATCTTCACCGCTCTATGTGCATCATCATACATTTTCATGCAGTGTTCCTAATAATAGTTGAGTTCCATGATGCACTATGCATAATCATTTATTACATAATTCCAACTGGATATCATTCTTCTAGTTTTGATACTTCCATCACACACATGGAAAAATTCACGTGCATATTATTCGTATTCATACATCTTGTAATGTTGTTACTTCAAATTTTACAATCAATAAGATTATCAACATCATTAATCATGCATGTTTCTTTTCTGATGCATTTTCTAATAGGTATTAATGCCTGAATAGAGATAATTTTATCGAGACTATAAATTGATGATCTATGATAAAACAACCCAAAATATGTGTGGAAATATGTGGGCGAGTGCCCAAAGTAGAGCAGGTCACCCAAAGCGTATAGTAGAGTGTCCAACCCGTTTGGGCTTGGATCACCCCAACTAAGGTTTTAAAAATAAGTTATGGTTACGTCGTTGTTGCGTAAAGGTTTTTGCGATTTTGCTCAGTATAGGTATCGTGACACTGATTGCAATCATCGTGGTATGAGTTAATATCAATTTGTTCTTTCACATAAAAAATGATGGTAACGATATCCATATTGGTATTGGCATATGTTGATACCGTTTTGTCGCGTCTGTTTTTGTGGACAGTTTGCTATTGTGAATCAACTGGTAAATGTTGCAAACTTTCAGATCTACCCTACAACAATCCGACAACTTGAGAAGAGACCTTTCACAGGGAAGATAAATGAAGATGCAAATAAGCACTTGCAAAAGTTTCTTACTATGAGCATTACTTTGAAGATTGAGGGGCACTATGAAGAAATAAAGAAATTAAGAATGTTCCTGTTCACGCTTGCTGAAGATGCAGAAGGGTGGTTTTACTCATTACACGCTAGGAGTATTACTACTTGGGAAGAGATGAAGAAATTTTTCTTAATAAATACTTTCATGTACATTTATATTCAAAAGGTATGATATTGTGAATTTTAAGCAGAAAGAATGAGTCACTAGGTGATGGTTATAAGAGGTTGAGATTATTGTTAGCTTGTCCCACTCACAATATGGATCAAAGCTGAGCGGATGTAAATGTTTGTACATGACCTCGGAATGAAGACAAAGCACCTTATTGATACATATGCCAATGACTTATTTTACTAAACCCATTGATATTAAAAGATCATTGAATCCATTCTTTGTGAATGAACATACGGAATTATATACGAAGTGTGAGTAAACTTGAGGAGTGATTGACTTGTAACTGCGATCAGTGGTAAAAGATGGAAGATTAAATTCTTCAAGTTGAAAGAAGACTCAAGGCTATGAATTTAGGTACTCAAACTGTAGTCCAAGTACAATCACTCAAACTGTCAATTGTGAGATTTGTAGTGGACCTCGTCATATTATGTGTTATTTTGCGACTGCATACAAATTGAGGAGATTAAATTCTTGAAGCGAATAATTCCTACTCAAATACTTAGAATACAAGGTGGAAAAATCATCGAAACTTCTCTTGGAAAGATCGGAAGGAAATGTCTAAAAGTAACAACAAACCCTACGAAGGAAGATTAAGAGTAGCTATTAAAAGATGGCTGCTGTTGAAAAGTATTTTCCGGCAAATATTTTTATATCGTATCCACAGATTGGGTGATATTACCGTTCTATAGTTAAAATTGCTTTAAGTTTATAAATTGAAAATGGTTTGTTTATGTTTGAAATGCATCATTCACTTGTGACATAAAATGAAAATACTAAAATGTGGTTTTATCAATTAAAAGACTTTGTCAAGATTTGGTTTCACTATTCCATTTCCATATATTTTCTTATAACTAGTATGTGAACTCAATAGGTTTGAATCTAATCTAATATCCTCTCAATACCATTTATGTCTAAATGATAATGTGATATTTATTAAATTAATCCTTTAGATAATTTCTTCATCAAAATATTAATCTAACAATCCCTAATATTTGATATAAAGGAAAAGCAAGAAATAAACCTATTTACAATTTAAATATTACTTGAGAAAATACTTGATAAACATAAGTTAAATTATCTTTTCAACAATAATATAACTTGAAATATTCAAATAACCACACAAGATTTTCTCTACATTCAACCTCAAATTGTTCACATACAAAGATGTACAAGAATTACATAATGGATTTGGAATAGTTACTACCTTAATCTTGACAAAATTGGAAATTAGCTCCTCATCACCATTGTTGACATCAAAGAAACTTGAGTGTTCTTCCCCAAAGTTCTCTCCCTCTTGATAAAAATCTGATTTTTTTCCTAATAATTTCCAACTAGCAAAACTATATTTTCTTCTTTCCTTTTCTCTCTCTTTGTTTTGTTTTCTTCCTAAGTCATGATTGCAAATGACATGACCCTTTTCATGCAACCACCCAACTCTTTTGGCCCAAAAAGTGACTAAAAGTAAGCCTTCACGCCACCCCAAGACGGCTGACCCCAAAGATACTTCTAATCATTTCAAAACAGAAATGTCAGATTACGATTCATGGCGCCAACCAAGGACGCGATGCGAACTAAAAGTAAATGAAGTTCGCGGCCCACAGAAGGACCTTGAATGAGCTACTTTATGCTCCTTTGTCTTTTCCTTGCCTCCCTTTGACTTATCTTTCCTTGCCTAGACTTGATTGCTTCTTCCAACTCCACATGCATCAAAGTACAACTTTTTCTCTAAAAATTCTACAAAACTAACAATTGAGGTGAAATATCTATTCTACTAAAATAAAAACAATGATAATTGTATATTTATGAATTGTGTGAATAAAAGAATAAAAATTAACTAAAACTTGGTTAAAAGGACCAATAAAAATGTATGAAAATTAGTACAATTTGGTCCTTAACTGCCCATACTTCTTAATTCCAAGAAGAGACAAGGAGAAATCACGGGAATACCACAACTTCAATCAAAAATCTGGAAGTTCAGGTGGAACAGATTGCACAACAATTATCTCTACAAGCACTAAGCACCTTTCCAAGCTCCACCATGACAAACCCAAAAATTCCTTAGAATATTAATGTTGTCACAACAAGAAGTGAGAAGAAAAAAATCTGATGAACATGTCATAGAAGTAGATCTGGAAGTGAGAGAAAACAAGAAAAAACAGGAATAAGTGATACCACCCATGAAGCCAACTTAAGAGAAGAGTGCAAAGGAGACTAAATGAGTGATTAAGTTTCCATATCCCACTCGAGTAACAAAGAAGGATCCAAAAGAGAAAGACTTTGAGAAATTTGTCACATTGTTCAAAAAGTTAGAGATCAACATGTCTTTCTTTAAAGCACTCGGGAAAATACCCATGTACCCAAAATTCCTGAAGGAGATACTATCTAAAAATAGATGAATAAAAGCTGGATCGATACCCGATGATGAGAAATTATCTGCAATTACGCTAGAGCGAAGAATCCCAATCAAGTAGAAGGATCATGGATCGGTTGCAATACCTTGCACTATAAAAGACAAAACTTTCAAGAAAGTTCTAATTGATTCAAGTGCTAGTGTGAGCTTAATGGCATTATCTATCTTTCAAAAGCTATGTATTGGAAAGGTAAGCGAGATGGGAATATAGTAAAAATTTGTTGATCACACCATAAAGCAGTCATATGGGGTAGTGAAGATGTACTAGTGGAAATTGACAAATTTATCTTTCTAGTTGATTTTATGATCATGGGCATTTCAGAAGATGAAGAGACTCATATCATTCTTGGTCGACCATTCTTGCTTATTAGTGGATGCAATGTTGATATTGAAAAAGGTACTATGACTTTGAAATATTTTGATGAGGAAATAACTTTGATAGCTTTGGACATCAAGAAGCAATGTGAAGATAATAAATCTACACCTGGCATGATAAAAATATTGGGAGAAGACAAAAGTTCAAAACCACCTCCTAAAAAAGTCCCAGGCATAATTTCTCAGGTTGCAGTATCTCATTCATCTATAACACACATCAAAACTTTCGAGTTCATTGAAGAAGTCAAGAGAAAGAAAAGGAGAATCAAGGTAAGAATATGGAAGATTTAAGTGACATGAGGCACAAGGTAGTATTTGTATCTGAACTTAAAAATTCATTTGATGCGGAAAGGGAAAGCAACAAGGTGTGAAAGTAGAAATACCCATCCTAAAATGGATGATGAACCGTCGAGCCATGCGACATTAAAGAAAGTGCTATGTGGGAGGCAACCCACGCTTTTAATGACTGAGGATTTTATTTTTGTTGTTTGTGTTGTTTCATTTGACGGTAATAAGCAGGGCCTTACATGTGCATGTTATGGGCAATAGTAATGTTGTAGTACCTTTCGCCTCTCTATAAGTCACCCTTCTCGCTTTTGTTCTAAAATATTGTGGCTAATGTTTAGTTCAAATTTGGGGATTAGTGTGTTTTTATGTTATTAGCTTCTTTTTTGTGTTTGGTAGTGGTAAAAACTGCACTGTGAAGTTCTTTCTAAATTTTGATAGGATTTTTTTTATGCAAAAGTTTTTATTTGAAAGAGATCAAGAATAATATATAGAGATAAAGGGAAGATTGTTTGAGAGTAGGAAGATCAGAATAATGTGAGAAAAAAGGGTTTGTTTGAATATCTTAGGTTCCATAAAAAGTGATACAAGTCTAACGTGTAGATTTGTACCATAGTTCTTGAATCTGAGAAGTACTCCTTGAGTAGTTTATCTTGAGAGTCCGACATAATCTAGATTCACATGCATGTAAGATTGGTTGAGAAATAAATAAGTTTGGCTTTGAATGATGAAAAGGTGGTAAAATTCAACTGACCTGCTAAGTTGGGTAACCCTCATTCGGTTATTTATCCCAAAGGAGGTTAATCCTCAAACGTCATCCAAATAAGGGCAAGATATAAGCTAAAAAGTTCCGAAAATTTCACCAGTAATTAAAAGTGGCAATTGCTGCTTAATTGGTGCCTAAACGAAAATTCTTGATTACTCGTGTACATGTGATGATTATCATAATTCTCATTGCCTTAATTTGATTGTCTGAATGAAAAATGAGGAAAATCGGGAAAAGACTTAAGTACAAAGCATAATTAGAGAGGTATTAGAAAGGGAAGCCCATGTTTAAAATGCTCTAACAAAAACTATTTGTGTCATATGAATACCATACAAACTACCTTTTGACCAATGTGAACGAAAGTCTCGCGTATGAGTACCAGTCCAATTCATAAGCTCTTTTTGACACAGGATAATTGATACGACTCAAGTTTGGAGAAGACAGGGTCTTTGGGAGGTGGAAGATTCTCATTAGCAGAAGAAATTGACGATCGCAGTTTATCCCAATATTTGTAATGTTTACTTTTTACCTTGTAATTATTTTAAACAATATGAGTAGCTAAACCCCCTAATGATATGGGGGTCCCGGGTTTGAATATGTAATGACTATGATTTTCATATTGCAATGAAAATTTGTTTATCGCAATTAATTTATTCTCTTGATATTCTTAATGCTTTTTCTTTCGGAAAAATTGAGATTAATGTATGATTATCAATTAGGTTGGACCATCATTGGTAATGCTTTCATGAGAATATTCTATAGTAGGTATCACCTAGGACTAGGGATGCCCTATAGTAACCAGATTCTTCATTTCGTGATTCTTAATTTCATCAGTACGTTTCTATCGACACAGGGCATAGGATGAATGATTACATGTTTTCTCACTAAGGACTTGGGAGCAAACACCCTTAAGAATCGATAATTGATTGTGTAAAATATGTTATCGCAATGTTAATTGGGTTGTTATGAGTAACCACACACCTTCCTAGCGAGTACTCTTATTATCAAATCAATATATTTTCTGTTTATTCTTATTTGTATATTATTACAAATACAAATCCAACCCAAACAATAGTTTTTGTTTAATTGAACAACAATTAGAAATCAATATCTTCACATATTCCTTGAGATGGACATTAGGGAACTTAATCATTATTACTATAGAGACAAAATAGTACATTTTCTATTCTACCGATCAGAAAAATCAGTAGTTCTGAAGAATGTTGAATGTTCGCCAGAAAGAGGGTCTCCTAAATACTACATAACGCACATACAACAACGCCAGTCACCACGGTTTGTAATACATGATTATTTAATTAAATATTCTCCGTTAATTGCGAATTATCTGTTGAATTTGTGTTATGTCGTGATATGTTGCATGACGATATAAGTTGACAAGCCGCTAAGTTAATTATCTGTTGAATTTGTGTTGTGTCGTGATATGTCATGATTTGTGTTGTGTTGATCCCTGTTGCAATGTTGATTGTGGGTACTAGTAGTAATTAAGTCGATTGATAATGTATCTCTGTAAAACAAGATTGTGTTGCTCTGGTATGAAAATTTTGGATCGAAGCTGATAAACAGAAACCTACCATTGGAAAAAACTGTGTTAAAAGAAAACTAGTTGGCTCTCCTCAGAAGTTGTGCCGAACGGCAAGGAGTATGTGAAAAACATGTGCCGATCGACACATGTTTATGGTGGGGGCATGTCGTTCGGCACCCCATGTGCTTAGTCACAATTTTTTTGTTTGTTTCTATGCCACGCGTGTATCTGTATTCCATTTTGTTTTTCTTCCTTTTCTACTGCATAATAACGATGAGACATGGCTTATGAATTTTTGTAGATTAATAAATTAATTGAGTAGAATTGTAATCAAACATAAGTAGTTCAACTAAAGCAGATGACATACCAGTATCAATAAGTTGCGATCGTGATGATTTTAGCAGAAAAGTATGGTAAGTTACAGATAGAATAGTGGAGCATTGTAATTCATGACAGGGATATAATTTAGCAGTATTTGATAGTTAATTTCAGAGAATTGAATAAATGGAAATAGTGGAATTAATAGTAAGTAAGGTCGATGAAATTAGTACCGAATATTAGTTGTTACCTTCAAAACGCTCAAGGTATTCAAGCATGTGTATTAAATGAGGGTATTCTCATAAGCTAAGGGTAATCCTTGGAGGTAAGGGTTTTCAGAAAATTGAAGTCCATGAAATAAAGAAATTAATGATTAAAGAGAATATCAAGCCAAAATGTCGAAGTTGAGTTGTTTTGATCAAAAGGATATAGAAGAACATATGTCAAGATATTTGGAAATTGGTCTAGTTGACCAAAGGATGAAAGACAAGGAAAATGGTTGAAGTTGGTTTTGAAGACCAAAGGGGATTCTGGACTTAGAAGAATTTTGTTGTTTTAATCTTGCCAAAGGAAACGTGTCGAAGCAAGCCACGGGCAATTTACTTTCAAATTCCAGAAGTGGGAAGATTCAAATTTCGAAGTTGTCATCAATTACTGCGAGTTCGTGTGCTAATTAAGCACCAAATAGTGGAGACATCAAGTGGAGCAGTTACTTCAAGATTCAAATATTGTTCGTAGATTACATCTAGGCAGTTACATTGTAAATACTATAATTAAGTAGATTCAATGTAGTTTTTCATGTGTTGACTTGTTCTAAAATCACTTGCCAAAACTCTGCCATTCCGAGTGTTAGGAAACAAAGAGTGAAGAAGTTCTTGATGTACGTGAATCACCATCTTTATTTCAATGCAAATCATTTACTTTTCAATTGTCTCTTCAGAATACTTTGCTTGTTTTTTATTTACCTTTGAGAAAACTCTTTACGTTATGTTCTGCTTTGCGTAAACAATTCAATACTCTTTGTTGGCCACGAGTCACCAGTCAATTAGTTTGTTTAGTCTTACTTCATACAAAAACCTGCTGTCGGTCACGAGTTTACCAGTCAGTTGGTTGAATCTTGGTGTTGAAATCCGTTATACTTGTTCCCTTATCTTACAGAAAAACGTTTCTCTTGATAAGGATTTCGGAACCATTATAATATTAAAAATCTTAGCTTTGTCTTAAGATCAGCGGTCGATCTTGAGAGTTACCCTTAGTTTTAGGGCTTTGGGAGGACCAGCAGTTGTTTACCATTTTCCATAGTAAACAAATTGGCAGGCCTAGTGGGACAAGTGCTAGGTGTCTGTTGTTAGATGTCATAAGTATATGAGACTTAGAAGTGGTTGTTATACCCCAAAATTTGCCCTCCTATTTCTCTAGTCAATCCACATTTCCATACTCAAGAATTCCTTAAGGGTTGACGGATGAATCCTCTCCTAAGCAATCAACCCACAACTAGGGTTTTTATTATCTCAATTCAAGGATGAATTCCATTGCCTCAAGTGATCATCATACCTCCTCATATTTCTCAAGGGATCATCATGCCAAGTTTCAAGCCTCATAACTCAAGTTTGCTCAATCAATTGCTCAGATGGTTGAAAATCAGTTCTATTGGACAAAAAGTCAAATGTGGTCAAGATACAGTTAAACTTCATCATTTTTGGTCAACATCAAGATTTTGAAGTCACATCCATAATTTGATCAAGGGTTGATCATGATTCATCAAGAAAACTCAAGATTTGATCAAAGGTCAAAGTTTCTAAATTAAGGTGTCTTGATAAAAAGTCAACAGAACTTTGACCAAGCATAACTTTCACATACTTTATCATAAATTTTTCCACCAAAGCTCATTTTGAAGATAATTAAATCTCTACAACACAATCTTTGGCCAAAAATGCTTCATTTGATAGTTATGGATCAAGACATTATAGGTCCTTCTAAAAGTCAACAAAAAGTCATCTTTTTCCAAAGAAGTGTACATGAACATGGAAGCTTCAATGAAGATGAAACCAAAAGTAGTGTTTAGAGGACATCTTGAGATTTCTAAAAAGTTCAAGAACACTTCAAAATGTTGAAAATTGAGCAAGATACAACTTGTACAAGTTTGGGAAATTTGAATAAGTGCATGAAGAGAAATACTAAGAAAATTCAAATTCTTTCCAAATGGGCCCAAGTTTTGGTGATCCAAACTTGTCCCCAAGAAGGTCCATGAACTCTAAGTCTATCTACACCTTGCATCATTTATTTAATTTATTGTTGAATTATTTCACTAAAGTTCAATTTTAAATAAAATAAAATACAAAAACAAAAGCATGCCGTGTTGGGCTTATTATTTGTATGACTTGAGGTCCAAGATAGCTCACACAAGCTGGAAAAAACGCATGGAAAGCATTAGAGGAAGATTGAGCAAGGAAAAGAAAGATTTGATTCAAAAACTTCAATCAAATATCTTTTATTGAATGCAATATATGTTTCACTTAATTCTTGACCTAACCTCTTGCCCTATATATACACAAGATATTCAGACCAAAGAGGACGAGATTTTGCAGCCAAGAGACTAGGGTTTGTGTTCAAAAATATTCAAGCAAACTTGCAATTTTGAAACCCTATTTGCAACCTCTTTCAAAGGATTCCAAGCATTCCATCATGCTCCAGAGGTATAGTAGGGTAAGAATGGATCATTATCCATGGCCAAAACACTCTGAATCGTACCATGCATGAACTCAGTTTTGCATCTTTTTATGGCAATCATAATCTGCTTTTTATTGTGTTTTGATTGAAACTAACTATACTAATCTTTTCCTGAGGTTGACTAGAGCAGGCTATAACCATCGTTTGCAAGCTTTAGTGGCTGAAACCTAAAATACCATTGTTAGGGCTAAGAACTGAGAAGCTTTGCATCTCTCTCTCGATTCCAAACGACCACCACCATTGAACTCGCAACCCTCGATTTAGGAGGTAGGGTACCTCTTGTTCGTTAGTTCCTTTTATTTTACAGGTTGTAAAACGATATCATCGGAGAAGACGACCGAGCTATGGCTCGGCGTCCCTCCACCTTTGACTCTTTGACCTACGTAGGGTTATGATTGGTCCATTCAAACTCCTTGGTCCCACCAGCGCGCGGTTTTAATTTGTTTGATTTTTTTGAAAATGAATTCATATATATATATATATATATATATATATATATATTTGTGTGTGTGTGTGTGTGTGTGTGTGTATGAATGTATGTACAAGCCACCCTAGTGGTAACTCATGCGCGCGCAAGTCTCCTTTATCCCTTAGGTCATGGGTTCGAGCCTGCTCTTTTGCTATTTTTCTTAATTTCTAATTTTTACAGGTTTCAACATACACATAAAATGGAGGCACGCATATGTCACCACAGACAGATGGTGAAGTGACCACGTTTTGCACCAATATCCTGAGGGTCATAGGTTCAAACCCTGGCAGGACCAAACCCTATTTTTGGCACTAATTCCTTTCATTTTTCTTTTTCTTTTTTATTTTAATTTATTTTCAAAATTAATTCAACTTATTTTCTAAAATCCCAAAAAATAATTTAATTTTAGAATTAGGTTAATAAAACTTTTAATTAAGTTTTGATATAAAAATAATTTATATTTCTCATGATTTAAATTATTTTTCATAATTATTTGTTAATTAACTTAGAATTAGGTTTTTTTAAAATTAAAATCAACCCAAAAATACCAAAAATATTTTCTTTCTTTTAAATAGGTTCACTAACCCTAAAAACATTTTTACTAATCTTAAAACTTTTTTTACTAATATTTTCTTTTATTTATTCTATTATTTCGCATTTAAATTCTAGAAATCGATGTATAGGTTACAAAGTTATTTTTGTAATAGCGTAGATTTACTTTTCTGCCTTTACTTTCTACACCTCTATTATGTAACTGCTCCAAAGCCTTGTAATAGCTTAGGATTTATTTTCTGCCTTTACTTTCCGCATTATTATAAACTAGAACTGTTTAGATGTATGTTAATTAGGGTTTGCATGGCAAGATCTAAAATCAACCATTAGATCACTCTAATAATCAAGATAAATATCTGAATCAAATACACTTTATCACACTTGCACCTCCCTAGGGTATCACATTAGCAAAGACGCTTACGAATAACATCATCATAGTCCCTTTGATATAAAGACCATAGTCCCTCGACGTCCCTCGATGTTGCCTACGAATATATGATCTCGTCCCTCGGTTATTTCCTATGAATAAGTGATGATCGTCCCTTCGAATTGCTAATGAATCCTTACAATGTTGCCTTCAATGACCATATGATGACCCTAAGATTGTCCCTTCACATCCAACGGATAAAGTTACCTACCAACTAATGGTATGGATAACCTAATCCTAAAGGAGAAGGAAAATAACAAGAACGACCTTCTGAGTAGGTAATAAGACTCTATTGCTTGCTTCAATCAATCAAAATGCTTTTCACACCTCACACTTATTTTCAAAATACTTTTCAAACACTTTGTATACATTCCAACGAGAATCATTACAAAGTTAAACATTTTTCAAACAAAATATTTTCGAACACTTCATATACATTCTTGAGGACTGATACAAGAATCATTACGAAGTCAAAGCGAAATACTTTTCAAAATACTTTTCAAATCACACAAACACAGAAAGAAAATTTTCAAAACGTGAGCTAAGCAATTAAGAGCCCGTAGATAACTACGGATGGAAAGGGCGCTAATACCTTCCCTTTTCATGATTACCTCCCTTACTCAGAATCTATCAAAGGTCTTTCCTGTTCTTTTCACCTGTACTTTATTGGATAAGAGAAAAGTCGGTGGCAACTCTTGCTATCAGCAATATTTGCGATAAAATGCCAAACAAACGAGTCAGTTCTCCCACCGTGTTACAGTAGTAGTTTAACCAAAGAGTACAATAAACCTCCAACTAGGAGACGTACACCCAGGATGTCTAATCGTACTCCAAATGTAGACGAAGTTTCGTCACGTACTTTAGGTACTACAAATTTAGTGATTTCTCAGGTTGCACCTTTGCCTCCTATAAATAATATAACTGCCCCAGTGTCGACTACAGTCTCTACGCCCATTCCTCATACTCTGCTAGTGAGTGCAGGGCCTATGATGACTACGATTGAAATACCCATTGTGCCTCGTTTTGGCACTGCAAATCCTGTTTATGGAATGCCATATTCCATGATGTCGATATCTGTCGATACCAAATGCTGTGATAGTTCGGATAATGTTCAAAATTTGAATTCTCCTTTACAAGGATCTGCGCTAGGAGGAGATAGAGGCAACCAAAATAGAGGAATGCCTTCTCAGCCAGTAGCACCGCCTCTCACTAACACTTCAGTAGCGGTATTAAGGCAGCAAACAGATGATAGTAACCATGAGTTAGTTAACATGTTAACTAATCAAATGGGTAATGTATTCAATCCCATAGCACAAGAGTCGGATGAGACTATTAGGTAGACCGCTGAAACTAAATCGATAGGTGATCGCCCAATTAACTCGTTTGTGTAATTTTTTGGGTGCTCCCAGTGCACATTAGACAAGCACCACTTGTTCGACTAGATGCCCCTGGTCAAGCAAACATCGGGGCAATAATAGATGAAATTGTCCATCAGGGACAAGTTGTAGCGCCTCAAAGGAATATTGTTGTCGACCCACCTAGAATAATAGTCAATCGACAACAAGAGGCTGATCAAATTGTTGATGAAATTTGACAAGAGGATTTAGCGATGAGAATAATCTAACTACCATTGTCGAGATAATTATGGATAGGAATGGTATGAATACCACACTCCAAAAGCCAAAATATTCTTCTCCTTTGTCTAAATATATCTTACAGACTGAAAACCCTAGAGGATGGAAAATCCCTACGTATACGAAATTTGGGGGAGAGTCTAGGGAATCGACGGTCGAACATATTGCTAGGTATTTGACTGAATTTGGGGATATGGCGAATATTGAAAGCTTAAGGGTAAACATTTTCCTCGTCCCTCACTAAGGTAGCCTTCACGTGGCTAACCACTTTGCCTCCAAATTTGATTGATTCGTGGACTAAGTTGGAAAAACTTTTCCATGAACAATTTTATGAGGGGCATTCAAAAATTAGTTTGGTCGAATTGTCGAATATTAAGAGAAGGTTTGCTGAAACTATTGATGACTACCTAAATAGGTTTAGGTCATTGAAAGCAAGATGCTTTACTCAAGTGCTTGAACATGAGCTTGTTCAAATGGCACCGGAGGTTTAGATTATTCCATTAGGAAGAAAATAGATCTGACCTTTGTTAAGAGTATGTCACAGTTAGCTGATAGAGTTCGACATCTTGAGTGTCTGCGACTAGAAAAGGCCAGGCATACTAAGGCTAAAGCTAAGAAAGAAAAAGTAACCTACGTAGATTATGATGACACATATCCCATATATGAGGAAGACTACATCTCACCAACTGAGGCAGAAGTCGAAGTGGCTGAAATGAAGCCAAGGCCTGCATATAAGTGTAAATCATTGTTTCTTGCTAAAGGAAAAAATACTGTCGAAAACAATTCAAAATTTCCAGGGAAAAATTATACTTTTGGTGTCACTAAATGTGAAGAAATTTTTGATTTGTTAGTTAAAGATGGTCAAATTTTAGTACCTCCAAATGCTAAATTACCACCATTAGAACAACGGCAGAAAAGAGGGGTTTTGCAAATTTCATAACTATCTTGGTCACACAATCTCTCAATGTTTTCTTTTCAGGGATCTAGTTCAGAAATCATTGCAGGAAAGCCGACTAAAATTTGCTTCTAGGAAAATGAAGATTGATGCTGACCCTCTCAGGCAAAAGGAGCCTTTGTTCGTTGATCTTGTCGAAATCAACATGGTGGAAATCATTGAGTATCCAGATGATGATATGGTCGAAGAGGGTATTGGAGAAAGTCCCGACGTCGACCTAACTAATGTGTATCCGTTGTAAGAATAATGGCTCATAAGCTTGCTTGTGCCCTAGGTGCGGTGCCTTAACGGACAAGATTACTATTGAAAATTTTGAAGCTACAGTTGGAAAAAGGCAAAGCTAAGTTGTATAATCAAGGTTTCCTAACCCAAGGGACCCCGGAAGAGCTATGGGAAACTCCCGGCCAAACTAAGGAGTTACATTCCTTCTACTGCTGCTCCATAGGTACTTGGATCAAGCCTCGAGGGAGAATGGGGCACCAAATGATGGTGTTATAGCTAGAGATTCAAAAGGAAAGTCAGTTGTGAGCTAATGACACGAGTTCAAGTCTAAAAGAAATAACCACATCTCTAAAAATTACATGGGAAAAAATCCCATGACTCGGACCCAATGGAGACAGTTCCAGCATCGAAAACAGGCTGAAAAGCGCAATGATGGAGAAAATTTAATGTCACACGTCTCGAAACTGAAACGCATGATACGTTACCATGATTACATGACGTCACGAGAAAGGCGGAATAGTAACGTCCATTTTGGAAGAGTGGGAACGATTTGGTCGAATGACAAAACCGACGCTTCAAAGAAGCTATTATCTCATGTGAGTCGAAATTCAAAAATGGCATCTCTAGGGGGAATTTTGTTACCTTGAAAAAACTTAAGGTATTCAAGCACGTGTATTAAATGAGGGTATTCTCATAAGCTAAGGGTAATCCTTGGAGGTAAGGGTTTTCAGAAAATTAAGGTCCATGAACTAAACAAATTAATGATTAAAGAGAATATCAAGTCAAAATGTCGAAGTTGAGCTGTGTCGATCAGAAGGATACAGAAGAACATATGTGAAGATATTTGGAAATTGGTCTAGTCGAGGTTGGTTTTGTCGACCAAAGGGGATTCTGGACTTAGAAGAATTTTGTTGTTTTAATCTTGCCAAAGGAAACGTGTCGAAGCAAGCCAGAGGCAATTTACTCTCAGATTCCAGAAGCGGGAAGAATCAAATTTCGAAATGGTCGGTAGTTACCTGTAGTTCGTGTGCTAATTGAGTGCCAAATAGGTGAGGAAATCCGATGGTGCAGTTACTTCAAGATTCAAATATTGTCCGTAGATTACATCTAGGCAATTACATTGTAAGTACTATAAATAAGTAGATTAGTAGTTTTCGTGTGTTCACTTGTACTAAACTCACTTGCCAAAACTCTGTCATTCGGCGTTAGGAAACAAAGAGTGAATAAGTGCTTGATGTATGTGAATCACCATCTTTATTTCAATGCAAATCATTTACTTTTCAATTGTCTCTTCGAATACTTTGCTTATTTTTATTTACCTTTGAGAAAACTCTTCACGTTATGTTCTGCTTTGCGTAAAAACTTCAATACTCTCTGAGTTCACGAGTCAACGGTCAGTTAGTGTATTGAGTCTTACTTTGTATAAAAACCTGTTGTCAGTCACGAGTTTACCAGTCATTTGGTCGAATATTGGTGTGGAAAGCCGTTATACTTGTTGCCTTATCTTATAGAAAATTGTTTCTCTTGATAAGGATTTCGATAGAACCAGTATAATATTAAAAAATCTTAGCACATGTCTTAAGATCAACTGGTCGATCTTGCGAGTAACTCTTAGTTTTAGCATTTTGGAAGGACCAGCGATTGTTTATTATTTTCCACAGTAAACAATAGTATTATTAGTTTTAACCGGTATAATTATTTAACCAAAATTAGTTGAAATTTGGCAGAAGTGATTCGTAAGTGGTTTTTGTTATTTTTGGTTGGTTGATGTATTGGAGCTGTGTCAAGTATGTTGGATATAGCTAGTGTTTAGTAATAGAAAATTAAGTAGTTGATTGAATGAAATGATTTAGTAGGAAAAGCTTTGTAATTAAATAACAATAGTAAATAAACTGTTTTAGGCATAGAATCGTCAAGGTTAATTTGTGTAGTAATTGTTGTTATTGTTTGCTTGTGATGATGTTATAAATTATGGATTTGTGGTGTGATTTATTCAGTTAAGATGCCTCTATTTATGGGAAATATTATGTGTAGCCTATGGCCAATGTTGAATCGTTGAATTGTTCCGGTTTATGGACAAAGCGAGTTGTAGGTCTTATGACCAACGTTGATAAGTTGTTTGCGATTGATGAAATATTATGTTGTAGGCCTATGTCCAATGTTGAATTGTGGTTGGTTTGTTGTTATGTTTCCATTGTTGTGTGTTGTTGTTATGTTATTGTGAATTTGTTGTTGAATTTGATGTCTCATGACATACATTGCATTATTAAGTTGGCCTGGATTGGCACCACGTTGGCCTAGATTGGAAAATTAGCGACGAATGCTTATAACTTGGCCTTGATGGTACCACGTTGAAAGTTGAAGGCTTATGCCTTGTTGATGCCTCTATTAAATGGCAATTTTTAAGTTGGGAGTTCTGCTTCATTGGTACCACATGCATGTGCATAATGTTGAGTTGCATAGTCGTGTCGCATTTGAAGTTGTATATTCTGAGTTGTTATGTTGATGAGTTGGTTGATTAAAGTTGTTAATGTTATTAAGTTGTTTGTTAGTTGTTGCATAATTGTTGTTATGAAGTGGTGATATTTGTATGATCTAATCTAATATATTGTTTATCATACACTTGCTTATATTGGTTGATATCTCACCCCTTCTGTTGTGATGTTGCCTCTACGTGGGTAATGTGCAGGAAATGAATAACGAAGATTTAGTTGTTGTTAGTTCGAGTCGGTTCGAGTAACACAGGTTGTTTCTCCGTCTGAATGTTGATTAATGTAATTGTTGATTTTAACTTGTTGTTGAAAAGATGTTATGCCATCAAGTTGATTAATGTGGTTGGCTTAATATTAATAAAGTTGATTCATGTTGTTTCGATTAATCCTAGTTTATATGTTATGTATTTGTGATAGCGTGGTGTTGTTGAAGTTGAATTAATTCTCAAATGAAAAAATTTTATAACTCTTATTTTCTTAATAATTATCGGGGTAGAATTGAGGTGTTACGGTTCGCCCCAAAACTCATCGACAACGCTAAGCTAATGCGCTAACATTTTATTTTTATTTTTTTAATTGAAAAATTAAGTTTATAATTACGGTTAATTCATTAACCATAGTGATACATTTTAGCTTTTCCGAGTTCGATCATCAACTTCCTCAAATAGTTTATCCCTTTTACTTTAATGCACGCCTTTTCAATTATATTTGTATATAATTTTTTTTATCACTATGACTATTTTTTGCAACCATTGTTACACACTGGCCATTCTTTGAATATATTAAACATTAAGTACCAATTCTTCAACTAATAAAAGAAACAAACCCTAACACCAATGCCATCGTGAAGAAGAAAACAAGCATAACACTAATTTATGTTGTCCATTCTCATCTCAATATCTCACTCAAAGGGTGTAAAATCACAATCTGGAAATTTTTGTGCTTGTGACAGCCGTACGGTTTTGTTCCTATGTAAGAGGGGTCAAAATAAAGGAAGGCATTTTTTGGAGATGTCCAAATTGGTGGACTAGTTAAACATGTAATTTGTTCATATGGAATGATGAACAAAAATTGGAAGATGAGAGTGTTATGATGCCAAAGTTGGAATCATTGGATACTTGAAGGTTATGTATCTGATTCAAAAAAAAAACAAGAATTTGAAGAACAAACTAAAGTCGGAGAGATCTTCAGGAAGTTTGAAGATGTTATGTTTTCTTGTCTCTTTTTTGTTTAATATTTACTTTGTTATAAAATGTAATAGTTGAATTAGGGTTGGAAATTCGAAAATGCTATCTTATGTTTAATATTTTTCGTACTTTGTTATGAAATATAATAGTTGAAGATGCAATGGACATGAATATGCAACTAACAGATCGTTTCTTACGAGTACGTTTATCTCAATAATTTTTCAGTTATATACTTTGCAGTTTAGCGGATAGGTTAGGTTGAATGTTTAATCTGAATGTTTAAGCTGAGTATTTAAGAGAGTTAAGCAGATTAAAACTTCATTACATTAGAATTTCATCACATAAGAGTTAAGCAGATCAAAAACCACAATCAAATCTAAATCCTCTCGCTGAGATAAAGTTAGACCAATCATAGTCATCTCATCATCATAATTGAAAAAAAAATCAACATTTTCCTTCTCAACCTTCTTCTTCTTCTTCTTATCCTCACTCTTAGAGCTCTCAGTAGTCTAAAAATATCACCCTCTACAACAACATATTGAATTTGAGGATGATTTGACACCACAACCCGACCACTATAGCAACATCTTGATTAAGGTGGTTTGAACCACATCACCCTCTGTAGCAACATTTGGATTCTCAGCATTGTTGGTGGCTTGAGCAGGAGAACTCATTTGGATTCCTTTGGATGAGGTTATTTTGTGAGTTTGGTTCTTCTGCTTTTATAATGTTCCATCGATTCTTCATCTTCTATCTTAGAAGTTTAAAACCAAAGCGCTAATCATTGTTTCTTTAATTCTATCGCTTTCTTTTCTCTTAGAAGTTCGAAAGATTGCATATCTCGAGATGAAAATTTGACATTTATTCATATACTATATCACAATGGTTGGTATGAAGAATCGTTTTTATAAGGAACATGATTTCTAGATTAGTACGACGATTACTGGACTGTGATTCTATGTAGCGTATATACTACCACATGCTACATAACAACACTTGGTCCCATGTGGTTATATATATATATTTCCCAACCGTTGTTAAAGCCATTTTCCACAGTAGTGCCTAAGTACTCCTCAATAGGATGTTTCCTTAGAAATCACACGTTTACTAGAAGAAAGAATTTTTGCAAATTCGGTGCTTCTAGATCAAAAATCAAGATTGCACCAGAAACAAACTGTTAACGCAAAGATTAGAAGTTAAGATTTGTTCGTCAGAAAAGATGCTGCTTATAATTATGAAGACAAAGTCAGGATTCTAAACACATTAAAAGAAAGCTTCTACTTCCGAATTAGAAGTCAAGATTTGTTCATCAGAAAAGCGATACTTTTAATTTTGAAGAAAAAGTCAAGATTTTGAAGACTGGATACTTCATGGAATACACACACATCTTCTCAACATAAAAATATTCCATCAGAAGAACAAATCAAGGAAAGTTATATCTTCTAGACTCATTACTACTCTACATCATATAGTCTATCAAAAGACAAGATCAAAAGATGTTATCTTCTTAAGCCAATCTACTCCATCGAAGTAATATTCATCGGAAGTAATATTCCTCGAGTCAATATCATCATAAACATGTGGTAGAGACTCGGTACAAAGGTACAATTACACATTCCAATCAAATGGATGCATTGTGTATTATTTATCTCCTATTGTCGTTTCTTACCGTTGGTAGCTGGCAAGATAAAACTGAAGTGTGTACTACTACAATGGTCTACTTCCTCAATTCCTATATAAAGGTTCAAGTAATTCATTTGCAAATTGGAAGACTAGAGAACAAGAATAGTCACGTTGCAAAAATCAAAACAAGAAAAAGATCAAACACAAGAGTTTTTTCTCATTATTATGTTGAAATTATTATTTGTTAGAACACAAGAGTTATTGCCCATTATTCTGCTATCATTGTTATTTGTTTGAACACAAGATTTGTTGCTCATGTTTGTGTTAAACAATTTGTACTTAAACATTTGTGTAATATGCTTGTAAGAAGAAACCTTGTAATAACGTTATTCAACTGTAAGTTTATTGTCCTTTAGTGGTGAGGAATTAGTCAGAATACTCAAGAAGACTTAGAGAAATCTCCTTCAAGGGACCGGTTAGGTAAGAAGCCTTAAGGAGTCAGTGATCATTATATCTCTTAGGGGATTGGGTAGATAAGAATTATTAAGGGATCACTTACAGTTTATCATTTCTTTGTTGTTAGTCACCGACGGGTGTCCCATGCATTTGTAATCTTTCGAGATTAGCGGATTAAGTTATTTTCTAAGGTGAAATCACCTTGGCAGGTGGACAAGAGTAGTCTTTCTAAGGTGAACTTGTATAAACCAAACGTGACATTATTTATCTCTATAGAATTGATTCTAATTTGATTATTTATGTAAAGCACTTCTAAACAAAAAAGTTTTTGAAACCCAAATTCAAACCCCCATTGCTTGTATTTTTCTCAAACTTCAATTGGTATTAGAGCTCTAGCTCTATTATTAATTTTCTAATCAAACACGTAACCATGTAAAGAGATCCAGTGTGAGAAAAACCTTCTAAATGGTTGTTGTTAACATAAGCGATATTGATAGATACAATGCTAAACCTTATATTTTTATGTAGAAATTTTTTACAATTGGAGATATGGAATAAAAGTTTCTTTCTAGGCTATGATATTGATCTCTGGGAAATGGTTACAAATGGTTATGAAGAACCTGTCTGTGCTATTTGTATTCATATTCCCATGAAGAGAATAAATGAAGATTAGAAGCGCAACTTCAAGAATAATTACAGATCTAAAATTATCCTACTCATCATAATATCATACAATGAATATGAAAAGATCACAAAAAGAGAAAAAACAAAGCATATTCTTGAGTCACTCAGAATGACACACGAATGCAATGCACAAGTTAAAGAAACTAAGGCCTTGTCCTTAATTCAGAAATATGAAGCCTTCAGAATTGAAGATGAAGAAATGATTGAAACTATGTTCTCAAGGTTTTAAACCTTAGTTGCAAGACTTAGGTTATGGACAAAGGATATTCTGTTGCTGATCATGTCAAGAGAATTATCAAAAGTATTCCTAAAATATGGAGACCAATGGTTATTTCTGAAGCTTTCTAAGGATCTAAACAACATAACTCTTAAAGAATTCGTTAGTTCGCTTAGAAGTCATGAGATAGAGTTAGAATAAGATGAACCCAAAAAAGGTAAAATATATTTCTCTAAGGTCTAGAATAGAAAGACCCAAGTCAAAAAAGTACAAGGCTTTCCAAGCTAAAGAATTCAAAGAATCTGATGATGAAGGTTCTGATGATGAAGAAGAATTGTCACTTATATTCAGAAGACTTAAGAAAATTTGGAAGAAAAGGCAAAATATTTTTTGAAGATTCATAAATAGAGGAGATTGTCCAAAAGCATTTGATAAAGGAAGAGCTAGTAATGAAGTAACATGTTTTGAATGTAATGAACTTGGACACTACATAAATGAATGTCCAAATATCAAGAATGAGAGCTTCAAAAGAGTTTCAAGAAAAGCACATTCAAAGGGAAAAGTAAGGTCTCATGGAAACATGGGATGATTCTGACTCTAAAGGATCAGAATCAGAAGAAGAACATACCAACGTAGCATTCATGGCCTCCACATCCTATGGACACACATCACAAATAGTCGACACTGAAGAGGTATTTTCTATATTCTCTAGAGCTGAATTAGAATTATGTTTATCAGAAACTCTGGACAAGAATTAGAAGCTTCAATGAAAATTCAAGAATCTTCTAAAGGTTCATGAATATGAAGTTGAAAAATATAATAATCTAGAGAAAGAAAGTTTTGAAAAAAATGATGATTATTTTATTTTAAATAATGAAAAGTGTTTTTAAATAAAAAATGTTCAAAACTCAAAGTTCTTTCGAAAGCTTCTCCATCTTCTGAAATCATCATGTACTAATATGATAAAGCTTTTCAAAAGTTCCTTAACGATAACATAGACAGAAGCATGATGGATTCTATGATCTATGGTGTCGGTCAATACGAAAAAAAGAGGAATTAGTTATGTGTCTGATAAAACAAATCAGAACTTTTTTAAAGAAGATCAAACCATGTCACCATTTTCTTATTTGTATCCTTCTACACCAACACAAAAATGTATTGTTGCACAAAGACCCAAAATTGTCAAAAACCTTTGGAGAAATAACACTAAAGGACCCAATAGATTATGTGACACCCCGATTTAATTCAAATATTAAATAAGTGAGAATTTAATTATTTAATTAATTAAAGTCTTAAGTATTAATTTTATTTGGATTAATTGGGTCATTTAATAAAGAAAGGATTGGAGGTGTGCAGAGTAATTAGTGAGTATGAGGAGTAAATTACTCTACTTTACTAATTATTATTATTTCATTTTATTTGGAATAAATAAAGGAACATTAAAAGGAATATAAAAAGGAAAAGAAAGAAAAATAGGTCTTTTGGAGAAAAGCTATTATACGTGAATTGGAGAAGAGAGAGAGGAAAAGCCGGGCAGAGAAATCGAAGATCGCGAGGTGTGGGTGATTCGTTCGGTTAATATGTTTTATGGGTTTTGGGAATCATAGGGATAATTGGGTATGTTAGGAAGTTTGAATTTTGATGACTATAAGTTATAGGAATAAACCTATTTTGTGTCGGTGTTTGGAATTAGGATCATTAGTATGTCCAATAATTGATAGGGATGAATAAACCATGTTGTTTGATGTTATAATGGTGTGAAATGATTATGAAATAGTGTCCCTAATGTCCCAATTCATTAGTAAGTTTGGAAATGATAAAGGATACAAAATGTCAAAGTTGCGGAAAATCTTGTTATAAGGCGTGGGAACCGGTTCCTGTGGGAGGAACCGAGTTCCAGTGTTAAATGGCAAATTGGATTTTACACTCGGGAACGGTTCTGTATAGGTAGGAACCGGGTTCCCATACAAAAACCGAGAGCGAGAATTTTCAACTTACAGAACCGGTTCTGTATAGGTAGGAACCGGTTCCATGAGTATTTTTCAAAATTTCTAAAACTTTAAAAATTCATATTTTCTAAACCGTAACTCAGATTAAGTGCCGTTTTCGTTATTTCTTAAATTGAAAATACTACCTTTTGAAAAGAAAAATATTATTTTGCTAAAATTATTTTGAAAATAGTCGAGCTCCGATTTTTGAAAAGAGTGAGTAGTTAAGGATAACGGGAACTATTATGAATGGTGCGAGTTACTGAATGAGATATTAATGTTTACAATCTGTATTTTGATATTCATTTGATTGAATGAGATGCATTGGTGAATTGATATGATGTGATCTATATTGATATCATGATCCGAGAATTAATGTTGCATGATTTTATGATGCATGCATAAGCATTTGTTTATTTGGTTCATTCCCATTGTGCGGAAGTAATGGTTAAGCCAATAGACTTACCGAGGTTTGGTAGTGGTGGATTCTTGACCCAATAGCTATGGGCGAATCATGAATTTACTGTCTTTCCACATGTAAGCGGAGCGGTGGGTGAACTCGGTTCCGTTTGGTACCACATGCATAAATCGCATTGCATATGGGATTGTAACATGCTAGGATGGTTTCGATGTTGCAATTTCCATTGTTTGTTATATACGTGTTCATTGTGTGAAGACTACGTGAATTGATTATGATTTGTGCTTGGTTAATGGATTAATGTATCTTTTATTACTTTGTATTCTAAAACGATAATGCATGTTATATTGAATTGAGATCTCACCCTTACTCAACAATTTGGATCCAAAGTGATTAGCTGCATTGGAGTTGGTGAGGATAGCTCTAGCATTGAGTCGATTAATTAGTCCGGCGTGTCGATGTCGGTTCTCGTAGATGTAACAACTGGGGAAGCAGTTGTTTGAATCCTTTAAACGGATATTTTTCTTAATAGTTTGGAATTGTGTCTTGATTTAATATCCTGGAATTCCTTAATGTTTTGAATCATGTTTTAGTTTATTATCCTGGAATACTATGAAGGATGTATTCAGAATTTTTGGTTATGTTACATTTCCATTTATTAAACATAATCTCTTGCATTATTTACTTAATAAATTTCCTTCAGTGAAAGCATGACACCGTATTGATTGATTTAAACTATTTAAATTGTGACGCCTCTTGGATTGTGATTGAAATACTCTGATTATTGTTTATAAAACGCGAGTAAATAGAAGGGGGTGTTACAGATTACGGGTACCAAAAGATAAGATTGTGTATCTTGTAGATGTTTTATATAGAAAAGCTGAAACACTAGGCATAACATCTGAACTCTGGATATATGTGTTACATGATGGGAAACAAGATTATGTTCCAAAACCGAAATATAAGTTGGTAAAGTTGTGTGAGTCTTAGAAGAAGAAGAAGTCAGCGAAAAAAGGAAGGAACCGTCACAATCCATATATCGGTTAAAATCTATCAATTTTCTACTATGGTTGATTTTTAAGTTTCTCGATATTTCAACAAGTTAGAAGATGTCTTGACCACCAACATCTCAAGTCATAAACCCTTTGGTTTTCCTGACTCTAAGAACATTAAAATGTGTCTTTTCAAACATATGGCTAGGATGTTAGCTTACATTTGTTGACTGCGCCATTTGATTGAGATCTTGAGAAATATGACATCTTAAGATTAGGTTTTGAAATCATCATTACTCCATAATTTTTTAATGTTCCAACGACTCTTAATCATTTAAATTTTCTATAAATACTCACGCTTCTCACACTCACACACTACACTACCTCACTTATACACCCTCCCGGTCTTTAACCTAAAATCCTTTTTCATCCTTCGTCGTCCTTCTCTCTTCATCAACTATGGTTGTTCAACAACAAGAAAATCCTTCTCAACAAATGGACATCAAGTTTCTTAACCTTTGATCTTCATCTAATCAACATACTCGAAAACTCCATATCCTTCATCATCCTTATGTTGTTCACCTCATATTTGATGGCTACTTAAAACTCCATATCCTTTATCAAAATCAGCCAAAAATCAACCACCACCAGTTTGTTGAAAATTTTATTATTCTAAGGCAACCCATTGTTGACCTAAAATATTTGGCCATCAATGGCTTTGATGTTCATCCATTGTTTGGAAGAGTCAAATTTATCAAAGAATTATGGATGCATGCATTTTTGTTGTAGAATTTATAATGTTAAAATACGATCATAATAACTATTTAAGAAAAAGAGTCAAATGATGAGAAGTTAACAATTTTTTTTTTGAAAACATTATTGTTTGCCTGACAAGTTAAGCTAACATCAACGAACCTTAGATGAAACTCATGATGTGTTTGTTTCATAAATACAAAAGTTATTTATGAGAATGTGACATTGAAATTTAATATTCTCTTGTTTGTTTCAAGTTTTAATAAACAATTCTCAAGTACTTTTTATTCTTAGAAATATAATTTCTTCATCAACTTCTCTATTTTTATTCTCATGTTAAAGGATGAGAATCTTACATTCCCGTGTGAATATAAAATAACCAACCATAGCTTTCCATTCTTATATTATTTTAATATATTTATTTTAAATTTTAAATATTTTAAATTTAATTAAAATAAAATCTAAAAGATATTCCTAAAATTTATATTTATTTGTCAAACACATTGATAAGAATAAAATTTCTGACAATAATATTCTTAGGAATAATATTTTTAAAAATATAATTTTAATCCGTCAAACAAACATATTCTAGAAGTTATTCTTTTTATTTTAATCTTTCATTTTTAATTTTTATTTCTGTGGTTTTTGTTTTTATTTTTAATTTTAATTTTGTTCTTGTTCCCTTAGATGGAATTTTTGTTCTTATTCTTTTAATACAAATGTTATTCTTCTCACATATCATTTTTACTTTATTCTTTTAACACAAATGTTATTCTTCTCACATATCCTTTTTACTTATTAATTTTGGCATAGTCTCAAGGTTATCTTTTATAAATCTAAAATTGTTCATTAAAATATATATACTTTTATTATTAGTCAACACTTTGATCCTTTTCATAGAATACAAGTTCTTATCCTCTGATGAGTTTATTCTCTACTGACCAATTAATGAATGTTTAAAATCTTAAGTATTAACTTTGATAATTTCCCCTTAATGCAATTAATGTATATTTGAGCGACAAGAAACAACAGTCCCAAGAAAAAAAGGAGTGCAATGGACTACATTGGATCATATCCAAACATTCAACTATGAGTACAAGATTATGGAATTACCAAATTCAATAGTACAATGGACCACAACATATCGTATCCCAAAGTTTAGATCATTAAACTTTCAAATCAAGAAAGCTTTATATATTCTCAAAATCTTGCTGATTTTTATAAAATATTGAACAAGGACTTGAATAGAACAATGCTCTTTTGAAAATCAACGGAGAAATAGAGAAAAAGAAAAATAATTTCAAGAATGATTATCTAAAGAAACAACTCTACACAAATCAATAAGATAAAAAGAATGTACAAAAACTTTCAAGTAAGTTCATTCAATACATGATTTCTATTGAAAGTTTAAACTTGGATTTGTGTTTAACTTTCTATTGAGGGTAGGGATGGTAATATATTCTAGTGAGTCTGGACACTGTGTCTGGATTCAATCCTTTTTTTTTTTTTTATTCTTTTCTATTTAATAATAAATTTTTAGACAAAATTAATAAAATTAGAGATAAAACTAATAAAAATATAATGTGCAGATTAAAATTTTGCAGTTAAATTTTTTGTAAAAACTGCTTAAAATTTTTTAATCCACCAATGATTAATTGAGATTTTTAAACACAAATACTTATATTTAATTCGATTGTATTTTCTCAAAATACTTTTTTGTAGCTAGATTCTTTGAGAAAAGAAAGTAACTATGGCGTAGTCAATTCTTTTCTGCTTGAAAAATCTAAAGTATAAGTTACTTGGAGTAAAAGATGTCTTAGTGAAATTATAATTATTTGAATTATATTGAAAATATCTCTAGTGTAAAGAGATTTGAAGTAAATTCAAGTTGTAGGGTGAAACATGATACGTTTCTGTCTATCTATTTTTTCTTATCTCTTTATGTTTAACATTTCAATTTGAATTGATTTTTATCCTTAGATTTTTGTGCTAATTTGTTAAAGTAAAATTATTTTGGTGGTTTATGTTATTTTGGAGATATAAGTATAATGGAGGGAGTTAAAGTAAAATTGTGAGATTCTTCCATTACTTGGCTAGGCCCTTCTCCCAATGGATCTGTTTTTGTTTATTTTTTTATTTACAAAACAACCTATTTGATGGAAATTACAAATTTTAAGATAAGAAGGATTATAACACTAAAATTTAGATTATTACACTAAATTTTAATGACAAATAGCAAAGTTATTATATTATGCAAGTCTCGTATTACAATGAAAGCAAGAATGAAGAAAAATGTTAAATAACTATACCCTCATACCTCATTCTATTCATAAAATCTTCTCATTTCCTTGTTCTTCTTTCTCCTTTCTTCACAATCCTCTTCTTCATTATCTTCACCAAAAATTTCTTAAAGCTTTTGAACCAAATAAACTCTTTAGTTTTCCTAATGATCCAACATTATTTCCCTTCACATGGATCTTATCCTCATAATTGTGCACAAGTCTTGCATTTTCATCTTTGATCCTTGGTGAGATGGAAATGACATTAGATTCATGTTGATATGATGATCAAGAGACCAATTCATATGCATCATATAAAGGACTTACAATCCCACATTGCTATTGCTATTTCTTCTTCTTCTTCTTTCTCATCAAATTCTTGTTCATCTTTTCAAATTCTTTTCTACTCATGTTTGATGTTTTCATCTCAATTTTTTCTTCCATATTGAGCTTTTTATTAGCTTGGACGGAGCTTCCTATATATAAAACATTAAACCTCTTTGCAATTTATTTTGGCTTTCACTTCTAAATTTTTTTGCAAGACATGTCATGTTATATTTAATGGGAAAACCTAAATTCTTCTCCGAATTTGAGTGATGTGTCTAAAAAAATGGTTGGTTTAATAACATAGAAAACAATAAATGGAAATGGTTATGATCTTGACTCATACTAAGTTTGTTGTGGAAAGTGACAAATAGTATTAACTTAAAATTTGTGTTAAGTATACTATTGGTGACGATTGATTTGTACAAACCTGTATGCATGATGTCTCATCTCGTGACTCAGCAACAAAAGTGTATTAATGCATTTTGGAAGTTTCAAATTTTCCATATGTCTATTTTAGTTTTAGGGTGTTGTTTAACTCTGATTTTTGGACCCTTTAGAAATAGGTGCAATACATAAATAGCCACACTTGCATGTGGTTTTGATTTTGATTCGGCAATTTTGTCCTTTTCTCCTTTTCTAACTATGCAAAAGTTTTGAATTAAATAACAATACTGTTGAGATTAACCAAAAATCCTACATTACATCTATACACTTCTAAACTTTTTAAATGATAAATTAATGGGTATTTACGTGGTACGCATATTTTTATTATTAAAATATAATTAAAATATTAATAAAAAAAATGTTGAAAATAATTTTTTGTGTCGAAAAGATTTGATTTGATTTATTTTAGGAGTGTAGAAACAGTTTGTTACACGTAGAATTGTTTTAAATAGATCTGATTTAAATCTAAAATAGAATATATTTGATTTAGGTCCAAAATAGATATTTTGAGTTTTTATAGTTTTGAGCATTAGCTAACCTAAATCTATAAATAGAGGGAGTAACTGATCGAAAAAAATAACAATTGTACTATTTTCGCCGATGTAGTTATAGTAGGAATTTCCCAAGATATTGATCTCGAGGACTGCGAGAAAATATTGAGTTGTTTCAAATTCAACTGAACAAAAACTATGGTTTTGTAATTTGTTGACTTCACAACTTCATAAGAAATTCTAAAACGTTAAGATAAAATTAACCAATAAGAGAATAATGCTAGGGTCGATGTCTGATTAAATCATGCAACGAAACTAATTATGACTTTGCAACAACTGATTCGAACAATTCGTTACTGGTCCTTAAGAATCATTATTCCAGTCCTTATAAATAATTCTTTAATAATTCAACCTAATTACTATGTCCATAGGAAATTATGGTTGAAATTAAGATCTCAAATAACAAGGATATTAGATTATATAAGGATAATCCACGGTCCTAGGTAAAATCTACTTAAACATATTCAACTACAGTCATGATCAATAATGGTCCGACTTTCTTGTATCATGCTAAAAATTCTTTGTTCGTCCGACAAAAGAAAGCATTAAAACAGTGAAGAACAAACCAATATGAATCAAACCAAGGAGTTATTGCAACATCATAATCTTATTCATTCTGATTAAAGCAGGTCACCTTAGCATTGTTTAGCTACTCATAAACTCAAAGAAAACATAGTATCAATGGTTGACATTACAGATTAATGGTAGAAATCGGGTCTTCAATTGCAAAGGCTCTTAAAATCTCGATCCTCTCATCAAAAGCGATGTTTTTCATTCTTGTATTTTATGTCCAAAACAACCAACCCTTGTCCAATTTTGTATTCCTCCTTTTATTTCCTTCTTTCGGCCTTAGAAGAAAGCCCAACTAATCACGTGAAGACGCGTTTATAGGTAGTGGGACGCGTTCTGACACGCGTCTTGGCAGATGAGGTTTTCCTTTTGATAATACTCCTCTTGGCATGTGTGTGGAGACACATATGAGACCAGGTACACGCCGCAGCGTTTGGAAAGGAAGGTTGTTTTCTGGCTTCTCCCAAGGCAAGGGACGCGTTTGATCAGAGGGGCTTCATTATGTACTTTTACTAAGCTAAGGACGCGTATGGGCAGGAGAGTGATTTTTCTCGCCATCTTCAAGGCTTGGGACGCGTTTGTGGACGTGTGCGGGAAGGAGCTTGATATTTTTATTTTTTCACATGCATTTAAGGGCACATTGGATCAGTGTCAGCTCAATTCTTCAGTTTTTTCGCCTGCACAACACACAAAAACCTTCCAAACAAGATCAACAATGTCTTAAATAATTAAATCACATAACACTATAAAACCATGACATTTATCATAATTCCTCAATTTGTAAAACAAATGCAGCATTTTACCTAAAACGACTCACAGAACATAGCAAAAATGTGACTGATCACAACCCTAAACTTAGCTTGTTGCTTGTCCTCAAGCAACTTTGTTACCAAAGAAAATTTATCCTCGTTTCCAATTTTTGCTTCCTATGCTCCATGATTCTAAATCATAACTGATGACATTCCCTTCGCAGTTTTCACCGTATCCAACTGATTACAACCACAATCTCGCTTAGACTTATCGCATCGTCCGCCATCTCATAACACACTCACACTGCATCTCTCATAAGGTAATATGTGTTTAATCGCTCAATATTCTTAGCATGCACATTATACCATAAGCTTAAAGATCTTCTTACCAGATTCAACTATACTAACACACACACACACACACACACACACACACACACACTTTTTGAGGTCTTTTAGGGATGTAGCTGGGCGGGGTTAAGGTGGGATTTTGAACGAGAAGGAAAAATAGGTTTTGGGTTGAGTAATTGTCACTGTTTTTGTGCTATCCTCATTTCAAGCGTCAACTGCGGTTTTTTTCGAACAAAAACGAACTTCCTTTTTTCTTAGGATTTAACTGTGTGGTTTCTCGGGTTCATTTTTAAATTTACTCTCTCAATGAGTTCTTTGTCTTAGAACTTTCCCTTTGAGTTTTTTCTTTTTTTCGAGATTTTGTTTTTTTTTCTTCTTTTTCCCGCACTCACTACATAACTGCATAACACCCCAAACTTATAAGTTGCTATCCCAACAACAACCCCAAACTTAAAGTGAAGCACAAAACCAAAAACAACAACTATTAATCTGAATAAGGTGGGGAAGTGTATAGGCCATGGGTTAACTTATGTGGTAATAAGAAGAAAATGATGAATAGGCTCAAAGGGGTTAAACAACAGATAATCATAGGAAACAGGGTAGGCTGCAATGCTTTAGGTGTATAAAAAAAACTACCTCAGTGTGTGTGTGTGTGTGTGTCAAGTCTAGTGTAAATCGCGAAGAATAAATGCAAGTTTTGAATAATGTAACATACCAGAATTCCCACAAGATGATATTTCGTGTTTGGCTTTTTCGATGCTCACCAAGTTGGGTAGAAATGAGAGGTTGATGCAACTTATCGAGCTTGACACGGTGTCTCAATCAAATAGAGTAAACACGTAGTATTTTCATCAGCTTGAAATCTATCACAACAGAGCACCAAAATTAGCAATGGAAGCCGCAACAAAACACAGACGAGTGCTAGGACTAAAAATCACCAAGATAGGGTGTAACACAATATACATCAGAGCTATGTTCTATAATTCTTGACAATATAAAAACAACAGATCACTGCATTAATTTAAATTTTGGATTACAAGGGAAAAACAGACTCAAACCAAAAAGCCGTCAAAACACAAGTAAGATGACGTCAAACAAACTAAAATACCAAAGGAAATACAGAGAAAACATAAACAACTGAAACACCAAAAGAACAAAAAAATAATTAAAGAAAAACAAAATCATCCTAAAGGTCCTCATCGCCTAATCCGAGGTCCCTGTGCATGTTACGAATCAGATCATCATCTCCTGGTTGGGGTGACAGTCCCGATGGCTGGGGTGACAAATGGGGTGATAGAGGTGTCGGGTCAGGTGAAATCTGAGTGGCTATGAATCCTCCTATCTCCATGTCATGCTGAAAACCTGTAATCTGATATTGACCATGATGAGGGGAAGGTGCTGGATAAGTGGCATGGTTACGGTAACATTGTGCAGCCGCACACGCGTCAGTCTCATGACACAGATAGAGTCCAGATATACCAAATCGTGCGCAGATATCCCGCATAAAACATAAGTTGCACATCTCCACGCGATGTGTAAGCCTCTCATCCACATAGTGGTGGTGGCGGTAGGTCGAGTCACTCCGGAAGGCATCTCGGGCATTGGCTTTGAACTTTGAACATTTCCTCGAGGTTGACTACTTTCACCTTATCCATGACCTCCTCGGTTTCTTCTACCACAATCATCTTTCCGATCAAGTGGCGTCCAATTGCTTTGGATGGCACCACCGGACTACCTCTGCATCAAACATTCCACTCCGCTTTCATACGAGAAGAAGAATCACGATAGCATGGCCCATAGCCTTCTTGGATTTTGTGGGCAATCACATTCATATCGTCTTCAATAATACTCCACGGATTTAGCGGTTGATTATCAACGGATAGTACAATCCTAATGCCCTCATGGTGGTTGACTCTAACCCGATATTGGTATCAAAGTTAGATGATAGTACTAAACCAAGCCTTTGGAATTGGTGCCAAATACGGTAAAATTTTCCTCGGAACATTGTTTGGGTCTCTGCTAGGAATAAAACCCTCCCATCCTTTTCCTGGAAGGGCCAATTTGCTAAGCATTTCAGCGTAAGGCCATCCTCTACGAATTGCATCTTTGTTTTCAGCATACCTACACACAGATTCTCTGAATTTCAACTTTAAACACTTGTCTATCACGGGCCAATCAAAATTTATGGTCTTTCCTCTAACGAAATGACAAATTCGGGCCTCTAGAGAGGTCCTATAGGCATTAGCATATAATTCCTTCACCAGTTCTGAGGACACCGGTTGGATGGTATTGTTGAAGGTAATCAGGTGATATTTCTTCATGGTGGCCTGAATGTCAATATATTCTCCCTTTTTTAGAAAATTGTCTTTCCTCCAGAAAATTTTGTTCACCCAAACTCTCAAACCTTTGTTGATGAACAAGAGATGAGAATTTGGTATCATCAAAATCAGTGGATGAATGTGTTGTCATGGCTCCCTTCTTTTTGCTTGATCTTATGGCCATGTTTTGGTGTGGTGGCGGGAATGCATGAAAAGAAGAACACACAAGATATTTTTTGAAAAATAAAGAAAATGTAGGGTGAGAGAAAAAACGCATGTGAGAATATGAACAAAGTATTTATACTATTAGTAGAACTTCGAAGAGCGTCCAGGGGCGCGTGGAGCAAGCGACGTCCCAAGCGGCGTATGGTGAGCCAAATTCTTGGCTATAAGGACGCGTCTTGGGACGCGTTTGGGTAGAAGGCCTGATTCTTGGATATAAGGACGCATCTAGGGAAGCGTTTAGGCAGTTGGCCTGAAATTTTGAGTCTGGGACGCGTCTGAGCACGTGTTTTTGCAGAATACCGTTTTGTGGATCTGAGGACGCATCTTGCAATGAGTGCGAGCATGCTTTTGAGTCAGCACGCATCCTGGGACACGTATGAGCAGAAATCTAGATTCTTTGAGCCTGGCAAGCGTCCAGGCACACATTTGAGCAAACCTGTTGACTTCCCACACATCAAACACAATGACACATCTGATGTGAGATCTTATAGTATCGTATCCTCCATGCTTGAGGGAGGTGCGGTCGGTGCTATTTCATCACATAGGTGTTCTGATGATAATATCTCTATGTGGACCTGATCCTCGAGTTACCTTGACCTTACCCAAGCCTGTAGTATCACCCGTGAGTTGGGGCGGGATCATGATTATTACAAGTACCATAGGTGACTATTGGTGACTTGATATTGATGATGACTTGGTATTTCCTGTTGGTGACTTGATACTAATGGTGACTTGGTATTTCTGTTGGTGACTATTGGTTCTCACCCAGTGGTATTTTCTAGCCGTTACTCTGCCCGCGATCTCTGTTTTCTTAGACCAGATCAGAACAGCACAACAATTTTGGCAATGTCATGGAAGTAGTAAACCCATGATCAATACACCTTGCACTTTGCATCACAGCATATTTATTTTTCAAAATAAATGTCAAAAAAATATGTGTACATTTCATGCATACGTAACAGGAACTTGAAACTCGGGGACTTCTCTTATGCTCAGACCTGGTATTTTCTGTTCAGAATTGCAACGTCTTGACTTCTCACCACTCCTCGATCAGATGGGGCAACTCTGGGGAATAAGACCTATTTAAAAATCATATGGGGCTGTTCATTAGGGATATGCAACCTGCAAACCTTGATCCGTGATCACAGATTCTTGGAAAATCATCAGTTAAAGACTCAGTTGAGGTTGGTTATGAACAATTAATGGATATCTTCCACAATGTTGGGTTCATTAAAATTTCTCATCAGAAGCTAGTTCCTAAACTCCAATTGAATCTGTCGGGCAAAGCTTGCCTACCGATATAGAAGAAGTCTAAGAAGTCTGGGGACTTGTTTCCAAGTTCTTGTGAGCAACCCTTTACAATGTGCTAGATTGTTTTGAATGATAGCAAATGCTAGATTGTTTTGAATGTTAGAAAATATATATGCTTGATTGTAAAATTGTGTCAATATACATGTGTGATTGTATGTCCACTCATACATACTTACATCGATACATAGCTTTTTGTGAATCCATAAAACTATTTTTACATAGTATGAGCCGACTCATACGTGTTATGAGTCGATACAAGCAAGTTTGAAGGTTCAAGAAAATAAGGCTTGCATCGACAAATATGTCCATGGATCGATACATACGCATCTTGCATCGATACATACCATTTTACATTGACTCATATATACATCATAAATTGGAATTTGGTTCTGCTATGTATGCCTTAGAGCTTGTATCGATACAAAAGATCTTGTGTCAATACATAACTAACTTGTATCGACACATACGATACTTGCATCGACTCATACTGAACTAAATTCCTCTAAAATCTATTCTAACACAGTATGCATTGATACAAAACCTCTTGCATCAATACATAAGTCATTTACATTGACACATCGACATTTGTATCGACTCATACATATGTTTACTCTTTGGAATCACTTCCTAATAATGTATGCTTTGATTTAAACTCTCTAAGGCTGACTCATATGTCTCTTGTATCGACTCATATGAGTTATGTGTCGACTCATAAGTTTGTTTTTCAACTAACATTTTCTGTTTCCATATATAAGACAATTTGGCGGTTTAGTTACATAGGTGTTACAAAATCAGTTTGTGAGCATCAAATTCGAGCATCGAAACACGAAAATATACTTCATCTTCATCATCTTCTCAATCACCTTGGTTCAAGAACCTTGACACATAGTCATCATTGGTAATTGGATCAAGGGATCAAAGAGATAACGTTCAATGGTACGGTCGGTGATCTAGCTGAGTTGAAGTTTGGAATGGGGCTTCGAGGAAAAACCAGAAGGTTTATCCAGAAAGAATGAAGGTGTCTTGTGGGTTTGTTAATGTGATTACACTATGATTCGGCCTTGGCGTAGGGTTTGGTGATCGGGGTGATCGTGCAAATAGGTCGTGGAACCGGTGAATTGTTTGTGTATCTTGCAGGTGATAGTCACGATTGCACATAGCAGGTTCATCCATAACGCAACGTTTGGAGATCGGGGTGATTTTGCAAACAGGTCGTGGAAGTGGTGAATTGTCTGTGAATCTTGCAGGTGGTTCTTGATTAGCTCAGGTCAAGGGAAGGTTGATACAAGAAGAAGAAGATCTGCGGGATTTGTTTTTCTGTCTTTGTATTGTAATATTGTAAACATTTTTCAACATATTGATATAGAAGTTCTCAATTCCAATTTGGAAATTGAGAGGGATACGTACCCACACGCGAGGACGACCGTGGGGAACTTCCTTATCAAATCGCTCAGTGTATCGTATTCTTTCTCTCTATCCATTTACTTTTACAATACGTTTGTAATTCAATTGGTGTGAAAACTTTATGTTTATTGATACAAGGATGGAAGAAAATCTGTGTTAAAGCTCCATTGCCATTGATCATTGAACAAGCATCCTCTAATTGTTTGACAAATGTGCTAGCTTAATTTCATTTCATTGAAAATAGTGTTATAGTGATAAGTGCATTAATTAAACATAAGTTACGTATTAATTCCTCTTTCTTATCTCAATTAAAATCTAGCAAACTATCGCATGTCCGGTTTTCTAGTAGCTGGTTCAGAATAGACGGAAGTCAATTCAGAACCGTGTGTTGCTCTCCGCAATTTTAGAATTAATTCTGATAAATATTTTTAAATTTGATAATAAATAGGTGATCTATTCACCCCTCTTGATCACTTGCCACACCATCTAATAAGTGGTATCATAGCACCGGTTCGTGCTTTGTGGCTACTTCTAACGATATGGCTTTTGGACCTAAGGGGGCGTACACTAGAGCTCCTGTTTTTAACGGTGAAAACTATGGCTATTGGAAAGACTGCATGCGAGTTCACATAAACTCCATAGATAGGATTGTATGGACCGTCATTCAAAATGGACCTTTTGAAATTACCATGACGAACGTTGCCGGTGCCATTGTGCCTAAACCTGAGAACGATTGGGATGAAAAGATGAAAAAAAGTGGTCAAGTGATTGGAGGCGAAATGATAATTTCATCACTTGGTGTTGATGAATATTATCGGTATCTCATTGACGTGCCTAAAGAAATGTGGGATGCTTTAGAATTTGCCCATGAGGGCACTACTGAAGCTAAGCAATCTTGAATTAACACACTTAACCAAGAGTTTGAGCTCTTTCACATGAAATAGGGAGAAACTATCTCTGACATGCAAAAGAGATTCGTTCATCTCACTGGTCGTTTAAATGCACTTGGAAAACTTGTTTCCAATGAAACTGCTACTAATAAAATTATGAGATGTCTTAGCAGGGGATGGCAACCTAAAGTTACACCTATTAAGGAAGCTAACGACCTCACTACGCTTACCATTTCAACTCTGTTTGGTAAGCTGGAAGAACATCAGCAGCAACTGCAAAGCCTTGAAAATAATGAAAACAAGAGTGAGAAGAAGAAGAATAAAGACAAGGAGAGTGAGAAGAAGTCTATAGCTCTTAAGGCTTCTAGCTCTAAGTCCTCAAAAATAGAGCAAAGCGATAATGACTCAAGTAGTGACGAAGATTCGGATGATGAAGAGATGAGATTGTTTGTTCGAAATATAATAGATTCATTCGAAGGAACAGAATCAAACACTCCGACAAAAATCTTACAAAGTTTAGAAGACAATCCATTGAATCCAAGCAAGAAGAAAATAAGAAATACAAGGGAAAAGGATCTTGCTACAATTGTGGTAAAGCTGGGCACTATAAGACAGAATGTCTGATGAACAAAAGGGACAAAGAAAAGGCTCCACCAAAGAAGTTCAACAAACAAAGAAGAGCTTATATTGCTTGGGAAAGTGGTAGTGAGTCATCAAGCAAGGGCAGTCAAGTGATAGTGATGATCTGCAAATCTATGTCTCCTGACTCTCATCAATAAGCAGTCCGATACAAGAAGAAAAACAAGGAGAATAAAGTAAGACAAGTCTGCTGTAATTTTGATTCTTTGTCTTTCTTTGAGCGAAAATAGCTTTTGAAAAAGCGCATAACGGTGTAGCGCTTTTAAACGATTATCCTCCAACAAACAAATCTTTTCTCATTTGGAGGTTAAAGTGTATAAAAGTGAACAAGATCTAAAAGTCTAAAAGCTAGTATTGAGAAAGCTCAAAAGATATTGATGTAAATGGATGTATTGAAACTATAAATTGTGGAGATTGTCACATTTGGAAAAAAGAGGTTAAGACTCTTAATGTCAAATTGGAAAAAGCTTTACAACACAAGATTACTTATGTTGTTGATCCTAGGATTTTTAAGAAATCATTAAATCCATCATATGCTAAATACTATTTTGTGGGAAAGATTCCAAAGGATTCAACTAGCAAAAGTAAGTTCACCCTCATGGTTTATGTCATTATTGTTGTCATAAAGGTCACACCATCGAAAAATGCAAGTTTAGGAGATTTCTTGTTTCTAAAGGCATTTATCAACGGAGGCCTAAAGGCAACCATGTTAGCACTTACCCTCAAGGACCCAATGAAAGTTGGGGACCTACTTTTCTCTTTTGATATTGTAGATTATGTGTCTTGTATCCGTAAATAGAAGATGGTTTCTAGACAGCGGGTGGTCAAGGCACATGACGGATGACATATCGTTCTTCATTGACTTCAAAGCAAAGAAGATATTTTATGTTACTTGGAGTCACAAAGGAGGTATACTCGGCAAAGGTAGTGTAGGTGATCCCTCAACCACTAGTGTTTCTAATGTCCATCTCGTAGAGGGTCTTAAACATAATTTGTTAAGTATTATCCAATTATGCTACAAGGTTCCTAAAGTTTCTTTCATAAAAACTTGTTACACTATTGTACATACTGAACAAAACATTATGTCTGAGGAAATTGAGTAAACAACATCGATATGCTTGATCTTTTGATGTATCATTAACAAGCAAAGCATATAGAGTGTATAATAAACGTTTACTAACATTGAAGAATCTTCCATGTTTCTTTTAATGAGTCTCATCCGAAAAATGTCGGAAAAGGTATTTCTTTTGATGGCACATGTGTATCTTCAGAAGACATACTCAAGGAAGCTGTTCTAGAAACTGATCAGTCCAAATCAGTTGACTATGAGAAGGAGGAAGATTCTAGTCATGAAAAAGATGAGGAAGAAAGGCCAACAGACGTGAAATATTTTCCACCAGCCTGGATATCCTCAAAAGACCATCCTATTGACAACACATTGGGATACATATCAAAAGGAGTGATGACTGTTCTAAGATAAATAATTTACGCTATCACTTCGCATTTGTTTCCAAGTATAACCTAAAAATGCCAAAGAGGCCTTGATTGATGAATTTTGGCTAATGGCCATGCAAGATGAGCTTAATTAATTTAAAAGAAATGACATTTGGGAACTTGTCCTCGTCCGCGAGACCATCATATCATAGGTACCAAGTGATTTTTTAATCAAACTTAATGAAAACGGAGTGATATTGCTTTTATCTTATCATATCATATCATTGTCAAATGTTTATACATGTTTACTTGTCATTTTACCTTATTTCCAACACTCTTTGAGTGCTAACTCGTGATTACCCTAAATCTTGTCACTCTTTGTGTTTGACATTTTCTAAATCAATATTGTTGTGTTTGTCTTCTCTTGTCTATACATTACCACCATCAACTATTACTTTGCTACAGTTCTTTTCTCTTTTTGATGTTGACAAAGGGGGATAAAAGGCAAATGTCATGTTAGAAATCCTGCACAAACTCAGGGGGAGCAATTGCAATTATCAATCAACATACATCTTGCAAGAATTTGCCATCATCAAAAAGGGGGAGTTTGTGAGCAACCCTTTACCATGTGTTAGATTGTTTTGAATGATAGCAAATGCTAGATTGTTTTGAATGTCAACAAATATATATGCTTGATTGTCAAATTGTGTCAATATACATGTGTGATTGTATGTCCAAATGGTAACATGCATAAAAGTGGTCAAAATATCATGTTTGTCATGCATCAACCTTCTTGTATTGACTCATACATACTTGCATCGATACTAGCTTTTGTGAATTCATAAAACTGCTTTTACACAGATGAGCCGACTCATACGTGTTATGAGTCGATACAAGAAAGTTTGAAGGTTCAAGAAAATAAGGCTTGCATCGACACATATGACCATGGATCGATACATACGCATCTTGCATCGATACATACCATTTTGCATCGAATCATATACATCATAAATTGGAATTCAGTTCGCTTTGTATGCCTTAGGCTTGTATCGATAAAAGATCTTGTGTCAATATAACTAACTTGTATCGATACATCTGCTACTTGCATCGACTCACTTGAACTAAATTCCAAAATCTATTCTAACCGGATATGAATTGATACAAAACCTCTTGCATCAATACATACGTCATTTGCATCGACACATACAACATTTGTATCAACTCATACATATGTTTACTCTGCGAATAACATCCCAATCTTTGTATGCTTCATTCAAACTCTCTCGGTCGACTCATATGTCTCTTGTATCGACTAAATACGAGTTATGTGTCGACTCATAAGTTTGTTTTTCAACTAACATTTTTTGTTTCCATATATAAGACAATTTGGTAGTTTTAGTTACATAGGTGTTACAAAATCAGTTTGTGAGCATCCAAATTCTGAGCATACAGAAACCTGAAAATATACTTCATCTTCGTCATCTTCTCAATCACCTTGGTTCAAGAATCTTGACACATAATCATCATTGGTAATTGGATCAAGGGATCAAAGAGATAACGTTCAGTGGTACGATCGGTGATCTAGTTGAGTTGAAGTTTGGAAGGAGGCTTCGAGGAAAAAATAGAAGGTTTGTCCAGCAAGAGCGGAGGTGTCTTGTGGGTTTGTTAGTCACGATTACACGGAGCATATTCAGCCACAACGTAGGGTTAGGTGATCGGGGTGATCGTGTAAATAGGTCGTGGAACCGGTGAATTATTTGTGTATCTTGCAGGTGTTAGTCACGATTGCATATAGCATTCAGCCATAGCGCAAGGTTTGGAGATCGGGGTGATTTCTCAAGCAGTCATGAAGTGAATTGTACGTGAATCTGCAGGTGGTTCTTAATTAGCTCAGGTCAAGGGAAGGTTGATACAAGAAGAAGAAGATCTGCGGGATTTGTTTTTATGTCTTTGTATTGCAATCTTGTAAACATTTTTCAACATATTGATATACAAGTTCTCAATTCCAATTTGGAAATTGAGACGGAGACGACTCCACACGCAGGCGAACTTGGGAACTTCCCACCAAATCTGCTCCGCGTATCGTATTCTTTCTCTCTATCTCTTTACTTTTACAATACATTTATAATTCAATTGGTGTGCAATCTTTTTGTTCATTGATACAAGGCTGGAAGAAAATCTTTGTCAAAGCTCCATTGCCATTTATCATTGAACAAGCATCCTCCAATTGTTTGACAAAAGTGCTAGCTTAATTTCATTTCATTGGAAATAGTGTTATAGTGATAAGTGCATTAATTCAACATAAGTTCTGTGTTAATTCATCTTTCTCAACTCAATTAAAATCCAGCAAACTATCGCATGTCCGATTTTCTAGTAGCCGGTTCAGAATAGACGGAAGTCAATTTAGGACCGTGTGTTGCTTTCCGCAATTTTAGCATTAACTCTGATAAATATTTTTAAATTCGTGATAATAAAGAGGTGATCTATTCACCCCATCCCCTCTTGATCACTTGCCACACCGTCTAATAGTCCTAACTAAAGTAGGGTTTATTTGAAAGCTAAACTGTAACGAGAATACGGTATCCTTACTCCTAGAAGGCTTGCTAAAACTTTTGATTTGGTATCACGCCATCTTTTGTTATCTCTTACACAGAAAATGTGATGTTTCGACATCTTTTCAAAAGCTTTTTGTTTCAAGACAAGCATATAATTTGCATTAGAATTATCATTCTTAGGATAAATAATTCTTTGCATATGAATAGGTGCTTAAACATCCATGAAGCTTGGATAATGAGCATCAGATGAACATCTTGATTGTCCCGAGGGGAAGATTACTCTGAGACTCTGTTGAATGGCCTTTTAAAGAATCATCTTAACCTGAGGCATGTCGTCTAGTGACTCTGTTGAGTAAAAGATGATCAGAAACGAATTGTGTGAGAGTTTTTGATTACCCAAAAATATCTATCGAGCAGTGGTATTACTGCCAGTTGGTTCGAAAGGGACTAATCGCTTTAAGTGCCTGTTTGAGAATGAGGCACTCCAAGTTGAGCAACACGGTTGTGTGTTAACCTACTGACAGGATGTAGGCCAATTGCATTGAGAAGATGTTGTTATCCGAAGACTCTATTGATTTCTCTTTCCCCGTGGAAAAAGTGGTGTTTAAATCGAGGAAGTTATATCAAGATTTTGATAGTCTCTCAACTGATGATTAATCTGGGGCATTTGAGTCGGGATTATATCCCTCAAAGTTCATTGAAACTGGGGTAGCCATGCCAAGGCTGACCAATCTCTCAGAGAATCTACAACCAGAGGAGAGTCTCTTCAGAATCCGAAGATGCAGGGGAAAGTTGACTCTATGTGTTTCACTCTGGGTTTGAAGATGTTGTGTGGTTGGCGGTTTGCATGTGCCTGATTGTTCATCTATATGAGATTCCTATATCTTGGAGAGTACTCTTCAATACGGGTTCCTCCCCAGTGAGTCTGTTCCTAGGCAGAAATGGTCTCTAGAAGTTTGTCAGGTTGATTTGTTCTCCTTGATCTAAGCTTTGACATACTGATGTCTCTTTTCTGCAGTGAGTCGCAAGCTCTCTTCGTTTGTGCAAATCGTCGGTTATCTTACCCTTGCTTGCATCATCCTTCCAGATATTTGGGTATCCATACTTTGTGTGTGGTAATCCAAGTGTTTGACATTCTTGAAGAATTATACCCTGATTTTGGCCTGAGGGATATTATAGTTCTTAGTTTTTCAGACACTTCCCTTATCAATCACGACAATTTTTGATTGAGTTCGTATTCGCTCGACGTTATCTTCCCCTTGCAAGTTCATCTTCATGAAGATGTTCTTTCCTCTTTGAGTTCGTCTTCACCCGACGTTCTCTTTCACTTATAAGTTTATGCTCTGACAATCCAGGTTCCCCATTAAGTCGTACACTTTCCTTGCTTATCCAAGTTGTCGGTTATCTTGCCGTGTTTGCGTCATCTGTCAAGATATTTGGGTATCCATACTTGGTGTGTGGTAATCCAGTGTTTGATACTTGAAATTCACGGCAGCAGATCGTGATATCCACGAGAATGTTATGACACGATGCTCGACACTATGTTAACAATTCACACGATGAATCTGAAGCGATAAAGAACACAATAAATTGTTCACCCAGTTCGGTTCAACAAACCTACATGGGGGCTACCAAGCCAGGGAGGAAATTCACTATTAGTAGAATTAATCTGTGAACAAAACCACCGTTTATCTCCTTCACTTAAACCTACCCAATGCAACTTCAACCTAAGTCCTACTTAGATCCGGAAAGTACCCACTCACTCCCCTCAATCACAGCAGTGATATCAACCTATTGACTAATTGAATCTGTGAAGACACACTCTAACAAATATCTTGATCTTACCAAAGCTCAATCAAGAGACAAACACTGCGTGGTTTTTAAAGCTTTGAGGATAACCATCTTTCAAGAAATTTAGTCCAATGCATTTATCAATTGATAGTTGCTTGGCTCACAAGAGAAACTAGAATTACACAATATCAACTGTTACAACTTAACAGTACACAACACAAGCTGCTATCTCTTCAACACATTCAAAGGAGACTTACCGGTTGTAGAGGTTGAATTCCTTTATAAGCGAGTCACGAAACTTCGGTTTGGGCTTCCATAAAGATAGCTAGGGTTCACTTAATTTAATCCTAAAAACATGGTCTTTTCAACAACCAATTTAGGTTTAATTAAGATTAACCTAGCAACCACGTGGTACATGCTTTCTAATAACGAGAAAAATAATATTTAGCGACTCAACAAACACCCGAAAAATCTCAAGAACAAGCGATTACCGAGCAGAATGTCACAAATGTCATAACATCATTATGACATCGGCTGTTTTCGAAATTTTCAACCTGACTTTAGCTTCGATTCTGACTGTCCATTTAACATCCTTAGCGGTGGATTTATCTTGATCTCGAATGTCATGACATCTATCATGACATTGCTAAATCCTAGTTTACCAAAATTAATACCAACTTAAAACACTAACAAACTCCCCTTTGGCATTTTTGGCTAAAACTACTTAACCTATCAGGCGTACATATCGTGACAAACTAGTTCTAAGCTTAAATAAACTAGAACCTAGAGATAAATTCTACCCATACAAAAATCCCACATTCCCACAATTGCCCACAAACAAAATTTAAGCAGGGCATACAATTCCCAAAGTCCCATACTCTTGTCACATAGTAGTTCTTCTCCCCTTTTTAGCCATAAAGGGCAAAGGAAACATTACAATTGCCCCAAACAATCAAAAGAACCAGCACATAAAGATATACCTCAGTTAATGATTACAAGTCTGTCAACACAAGGATTACAATCATCCAAATTTTAAACAAAATACAAAAGGCAGAAAAAAAGAACAGGAGACAATTGACAGAACAACATCAGAGGCAACAAGGGCAACAGTTTCAAGTGCTTTCTTCTCCAGAAGATGCACTGTGAAAGGACACATCTTCATTGTTAGCAGCAGCATCAGCAACATTACCAGCAGCTAGTTCAGCCTGAATCTTGAAGCCAGAAGCTTGATCGGACTGCGAGGTCGGGGCTTTCCTTTTCTTGGCCATTGGTGTTCTTTTGCATTTTGAGCAGCCAACAAATTTAGCTCTATACTTCTGAAGAAGTTCCGATTACGGTTATTTTCTCATCTTGAGAAGAAATACCACCCTTTGCTGGCGAAATGGCAAAAATGTCGAGTCACATGTGTTGCTGGGCGTGATCATCGATGTCATAACATCCTTTGTGACATGGATCATCTGTATAAACTAGGGCTAGCGAGGCCTTTGATTAAGGGAATGAAATTCCGGGAGCAGATGTGATTTTCGTGGATTACGGTGACTATCCTAGCAATGGCTCTTTCTACATACATGGTACCTTCCCTATTTCTTATCTCGGGGAACAAATGAGGATGAAATCTTACGTGAAACTGATTATCCTTGAATATTCCGTGCATATGATTAAAGTCGATTTGCCATTGAGCGAGGAGACCACAAAGTTCAACATTCATGGGCTGCTGACGGTGCCCTAATCTCGACCATGGTGGGAGATGAACAATCGAGTCTTGGGATGAAGAGGATGAAGAAGACATATTTCTGAGATATATTGAGGCTGACAAAGAGAATTTGAAAGTATCTTTGGGTGGAGAGGAAATGATACTTTCGATAGGAGAGGTTATTATGGGGTGTCTCTTGATATTCTTGAAACCTTTAAAAATAAGAGGGAAATAATGAAGTGACCCACTCATATTTATTTGAAATACAAGGTTTCTTCTCTCTCTTTGTAAGCAATTTTAATTGCTACAATTCTCATATTGACAAATGCCCGTTGCTCCTTAAATTCTCAAATTGACTAGCATCAAAGCTTTAGTAAAAATGTCGATTGCTGATTCGGTGACTACATGGTCGGTTTAATCACTTTCTCCTCCACAAGGTCTACGATGAAGTGATGTCTTATGTCAATGTGCTTAGTCCTATTGTGTTGTATAAGTTCTTTGAAATATTAATACTTTTCAGTTGTCACAGTACAATGTCATGACATCACTGTGACATTGTACTTTCGGACGACATCTCTTCATCGGACGTTTGAGAACAATCGCTACCGGTGCTATGTATTGACCATTTGATGGACAAGGACACAGTTTTGCTTCTTGTGAACTAAGAAACAAGATTGTTTCCCAAGAAGAAGCATCCTCTGAGGTACTTTTTACATCGCCATTTTCGGCCAGTCGGCATCACAATACCGAGACAAAATGGGTTCACATCCATGGAATACGGATACCATAACTGCGGGTTCCACTCACATACTTGAGAATTCTTTTCACGGTTAATGTGACTCACTTTAGGTTCACTTGGTATCTTGCACATACCCAGCAAATGCAATGTCGGTCTTTGGTATGAATCCAACAAACTCCTATCATGCTTCTATACAAACTTTGGTCTACCTTTTCACCATTGTGTCCTTGACAACTTCACATGTGTGGGGTAGGAGTCCTTTATGGGCATTCTCCATTCCAAACTTTTGACAATATTCCTTGCATATTTGCTCTGCGAAAGGAATGTTGAGTCTTCATCATTGTGTGACTTGCGGTCAAGAAAGTAGGTCAACTCTCCCATAAGGCTCAATTCAAACTCGGCTTGCATTTGATTGGAAAAATGTTTCACCATTGAGTATGACATTCCACCAAATACTATATCATCCATATAAATTTGAGCAACCATTATCTTTCCTCCTTCATTCTTGACAAAGAGAGTTTTATCCAGCCCCGGCCTACGTAGCCTTTATGCGTAAGGAACTTGGTTAGCCTTTCATACCGAGGCCCTAGGGCTTGCTTTAGTCCATATAGGGCTTTCCTTAATTTGTAGACATGATCGGAAAACTTGGATCCACAAATCCTTTAGAATTGTTCTACATATACTTCCTCATTAAGTAGTCATTTAGGAAGGCACTTTCACATCCATAAAATAGTTTGAATTGGTCTGCAAGCAACCCTAGAAGAAGCCTGATTGATTCGGTCTAGCCATTGGTGCAAAGTCTCATCAAAGTCAATCCTTCAACTTTGAGTGTAACCACAGCAACAAGTCTAGCTTTATTCTCGGTGACGGTCCTTACGCATCGGACTTGTTCTTGTAGATCCATTTTATTGCCAATGATGTTTGTTCCTTACGGTCTGGGAACTAATTCCCGTACTTCATGTTGCTTGAATTGGTTCAATTCATCTTGCATTGCTCAATCCGAATTCATCATTAGAGCTTCTTTGATATTTTGGCTCTATCTTTGACACAAAGCAAGGTTTGAGGCAGTTTCTACGGATCTTATATGACACCTTTGGTTGGATCCCCTGATGAGATCCTTTGGATGATCTTTCTGATTACGATGGAAGGATCTTTGTTAACTTCCTCGGTTGATTTTGGAGGAGAAGGATCAGGTACATCTTCCTTATCGGTACTTGAGGTGATGTCTCAAACCATGTCTCAACATCATATGGGACATTGTGTTCACGATGATGATCATCAATGACATTAATAGACTCCATTCATAACACGGGTTACGGAGTTGAATACCTATATATCTTTCTGCTTTGTTAGTGGAGTATCCCGGTACCTTCATCACTTAAAATCCATTTTTCTCCTTTGATCACGATCTGTCGAATATAGCATTTACTATAGAAATATTTCACGGTTGGTTTTCTTCCCTTCCATAGTTCATACTGGGGGTAGGAAGATCCACTTTCTTAGGGTGACCACCATTGAACATAGCAGCTGTATTCATAGCTTCACCCAAAATGAATAGGAAGTTTCTTAGCATGAATCAATGCTCTGGCGGTTCTGTATGGTCTATTCTTTCTTTCCACCACCCCGTTTTGTTGAGGAGTTATGGGAGAAAACTCATGATTAATTCCCTACGAGGCGAATTCATCAAATTTGTTGTTCGAAACTCCTTTCCATGATCACTTCTTATTCGACAATACAACTTTCCTTCTCTCTTTGAAGTCTTTTGCATAGCTCCTGAAGACATCAAACACATGATTTTTCCTTGATGAAGTTTATCCGAGTAAATCTGGGAAGTCATCCACACAACATAGGCATATCTTTTTTCCACCAAGGCTTTCAACTCCATAGGCCCCATCAAATCCATATGGGCAGCTCAGCACTGGAGGTGGTCGGATGTCTAGACATTGGGTGTGACATTACGGTTTGCTTTCCAACTTGACATTCACCACGGACTCTTCCTTCATCAATATGGGTTTGGTATCCTCTGATGACCTCCATAGTGATGATCTTTTCATCCCTCGAGATGCAGATGTCCAGTTTTTGATGCCATAGCTTTACCTCCTTTTCATCCTTGTCGTAGAGCACACGGAGAAGAGGAGTTGGTGTTCTCTGATTTACATGTAGGTTGTCCTTTGATCGAACTCTCTCATAACAACTTCTTGTTTATCATTGATTACAAGACATTCGGACACAGGGAGATTGACTTTAAATCCCGTATCACATAGCTGACTTATGCTTATGAGATTAGCGGTCAAGCCTTTACCATAACCTCCATTTAGATTTGGAACTCAAAAGTGATCCAAGTTTCCAACACCTTTGATTTCTCCTTTAGCTCCATCTCCAAAAGTAACAAAATTTGGTAGAGTGAGGTTTGACATTATTGAAGGTTTTTATACCAATCATATGCTTGGAACACCTTTGTCAAAGTACCAATCTTCATGGCGACACTCTGAGAGAGGTGTGTGCTATCAATCTTCGATCCTCTTCTTCCACTTTTGAGTGTAGGGTACTTTGATGTTCTTAGGCTCGACATAGGAGTCGGTTAGGGTACCCATGTAACCTATAGTAGAAGGGTTTTATGTGTCGAGCCTTCCCAATGGTGACATCTCCATCTTTGAAACTTCTTATTCATGTTTCTCGATCCACGATGTTGGCTGATGTTGTGACATGCTTTGACATTGGCCGTAGGGTCAAGATTCTTCTGTTCCACAATTTCTTTGCATCTACATGCCACAGGCAGGGAACATTTCCTTTTTTATTGTGACATCCGCTCGGCTTTGGTTTCCCATGCCTCTTCTTTTCTTGTCACAACGCCTTTTGATCCACGTATCCTAGACCATGCTTATTTCAGACATTTTGTCCAAGTGAAGAATTTCTTCCGACATTAGTTCCATTTGTCAACATCTTGACAGACTTAGTCATATGATCAAGCTTGGAATTCAACACTTTATAATCTCTTTGTTGGGATGACTTATATGATTGTATTTTCCTTCTTCTCGACTTCAGACTTCATTTTCTCGACTTCTCAATCGCCTTTTCTGTTTTTCATTTCTTTGACATACTTCACCACTTGATACACAGTTTCTTGTAAATATCAACAAGTTCTTCAAGGTCTCTTCCTCATCACTAGAGTCATTATCGGGATTGCCACTTTCGGAAGATGCGGTGACAAGTTGGTTGATTCCTCTTGATATCACCACTTGATTCACCATCGAGACTAAGTAACATTCATTCCTCTTTTGTTTCTTAAGAAAGGTAGGACATTCGCTTTAATATGTCCAAATCCTTCACATCCATGACATTGGATTCTCTTGTATGACTTCCTTTTTCCTCGGCTTGGATCTTCTTACGGTCGTAAGATCGCTAATGTCGGATGGAATGTCCTTGACATTTGACCTTGACTTTAGATCAACCCTCTGATCGGTTTGTTGAAGCATCTTCCAAGCATGGCTATAACTTGGATATCTTCTCTTACTTCTTGCATCCTCTTGATGTTGGATACAAGTGCAGTGCTCTTGTTTTTCTTGTCAGCGGTTTCCTTGATTCCCATCTCAAAAGTCATAAGGGATCCAATAAGTTCTTCAACCTTCAATGGCGATGTCTTGAGCCTCCTCTATTGGTGACTTTCATTGCAAATCTCTTAAAACAGGATCGAGAATCTTTCTCACGACTTCTCTCGACATCTTTTCACCAAGTGCTCACGAGGCATTGGCAATTTCCAAAATATTCATGTGGAATTCATGAATAGTCTCATCTTCCTTCATCTTCAAATTCTCAAATTTGGTAGTGAGCATCTGAAGTCTTGACATCTTCACCTTGGATGTCCCTCGTGAGTGGTTAGAGTGTCCCAAACATCCTTGGCTAACTCACATTGATGGACGTCTGAAGATGTTCTGTCGATACCATTGAACAGCATTCAATGCTTTAGAGTTCCCTAGAGCTAGCTCTTCTTCCTCTTTGCTCCATTCCTCCTCCGGTTTCAAACGGTGGTCCCATCTTTCTCAAGCTTGGTGGGATGTTTCCATCCTTTATCTGACTCTCCAAGCTTTAATGTCCAATGATCTTAAGAAGGCTGACCATACGAGGCTTCCGGTAATCATAATTAGACCCATCCGAATGGTGGTCTTCCTCCAAATCCTCCTTCTTTTTATCCATTCGCCGAAACTATTATCCTAGATCTCACCGGAAATAACAAGCGGGGTGCACTCACGATGCCAATTGAAATTCACAGCGGCGGTCACGTGATGTCACAGAGATGTTATGACGATATCGACACTATGTTAACAATTCACACGATAAATCTGAAGCGTTAAGAACACAATAAATTATTCACCCGGTTCGGTTCAACAAACCTACAGGGGGCTACCAAGCAGGAGGAAATTCACTATTAGTAGAATTAATTCGGAATAAACCACCGGTTTATCTCCTTCACTTAAAACCTACCCAATGCAACTTGACCTAAGTCACCAGATCAGTACCCACTCTCCCCTCAATGCAGTGATATCAACCTATTGACTAATTGGTTGTGAAGACACTTCAATAAAATATCTTGATCTTGCTTGAATCTTGATCAAGAGACAAACACTGCGTGCTTTAAGCTTTGGTGATAAACTACCCTTACAGTAAATCCTAGTCCAATGCACTTATCAATTGATAGTTGCTTGGCTCACAAGAGAAACTAAATTACACAATATCCACATGCCAATCCTAACGATTACACAAACCTGGTATTATCTCTTGACACATTCAAAGTATGCGGTTGTGAGGTTGAATTCCTTTTATAGAGCGATCCAAAACTTGGGTTTGGGCTTAAAAAGATAGCTAAGGTTCACTTAATTTAATCCTAAAACATGGTCTTTTCAACAACCAATTTAGGTTTAATTAAGATTAACCTAGCAACCACGTGAGCATGCTTTCTAATAACGAAAAAACAATATTTAGCAGCTCGACAAACTTCACGAAAAATCTAGAGACAAGCAGTTCTGCGAGCGAATGTCACCAGCCGAATGTCATAACATACATTATGACGGTATTTCTGAAATTTCCAACAACTTTAGCTTCCAGCTTCTGGCTGTCCATTTAACATCCTAGCGGTGGGATTTATCTTCAATCTCGAATGTCATGACATCTATCATGACATTGCTAAATCCTAGTTTTACCAAAATTAATGCCAACTTATAACACTAACAATACTTTTGAAGAATTATACCATGCCTTTGGCCTGAGGGATATTATAGTTCTTCTGCTTTTGCAAATACTTTCTTAAACGTCATTGTCTTGGAAATCTTTGACAGAGTTCGTCTTCGCTCGACGTTCTCTTCTCCCTGCAAGTTCATCTTCCCACAGATGTTATTTCTTCCCAGAGTTCGTCTTCGCTCGATGTTCTCTTCTCCTTCAAGTTCATCTTCGCACAGGTGTTCTCTTTCCCAGAGTTCGTCTTTTCTCGATGTTCTCTTTCTCTTACCAGTTCGTCTTTGTACAATTGTTTCTTTCTCCATCGAGTTCATCTTTGCTTGACGTTCTCTTCTCACCGCAAAGTTCATCTTTACAAATGTTCTTTCTTCTTTGAGTTCGTCTTCGCTCGATCCTCTTCCTGTGAGTTCACTGGTGCGGTGTCTTCTTATTGTTAAGACCTGCGAGTTAACAATGCTCTTCTTGCTAAAAAGTTGTTTTAGAGTTTGTCTTTGCCCGATGTTCTCTCTCTTATGGATTCTCCGTTGTTAGGTATCCTACCTTTGATCGGTGAAGTCAATAAGCGCTTTGTGCCAAGGATCATTAATTTCTCTCTTATTCAGTGAGTTGCTCTTTTATGAGTGTCCTCTCATCATCCTCATCAGGGTTCATTTTCTCTTTCCCAATGAACATGGATGAGAGATCCCCGAGTGAAGATGATTTCAGTAAAGGATAGGATGTAATGGTTGTCATCAGCATGGTATCCTTGATGAAATTCCCTAACGGATGTTGTTATTGGAAAAAAATTATTCTTTGCGAGCATTATACAAATACCAGTCGAGTTATCGGTGCCATTTCGATTTGGAATTCCCTAGTGAATGCTCATTGAGTTTCAAAGTACTCTACGATGAAGAACTCTTATCCCTTGAGAAGGCGGTGTTCGAATCATTGATCGTGGATGTTAATCCCGAGGTTCGCATTTCTTGATATCCCGATTATTGAGCGCCAATCTACTTTGGTTCTTCCCAGTTGGAGTTGAGTGTGTCTCTCATAGTATCTCCGGTGAGTATGCATCATTTTCATCGATCAGATCATGATGGTTAACGGTGGATCTTGCCCAAGTATCTCCATTTGTTCCCAGTAGGATCGTTTACTTGATCACAGGTTTCACTCAGCAAATGATTTCTCAAATTATGTTCATATGATATTTGATCTCTCCAAGTTATCTTCTTTGTAATCCCATTGGTTTGGTCGTATCTTGCATGTAATCATGTTCAGTTTATTCTTTTTGTCCCCAATTGTTCCTACTCTCTGAAATCCCAACAAGGATAATTTCTTTGGTGTGGCATCCCTTTGGAATCCGTTGTGTCCTAGTTCTTCACAGCGCAATATGTCCATTGACTCCTTTGGTGTTGAGCGCGTACTTTACCACAGTTGCAACATGTATTCGGCGTTGAAAGCAAGCCCTACACTTGTTTTATCCTCTTCGCACAAGAGTTGATTCGCTACCAATTGTTGGTTAGTTTTGAGTATTACGCTCTCTCCTGTACGCATGATGCAAGATACTCTGTGTTATGTGTGGAGTCTAGTCGGCATTCCGGTCTTCATCTTCATTGAAACTACCAGTCCATCACATGGTGCAACGTTCTTAGGACAGGTTCTCCCCTGTGCCTTTTTTAGAACAAGAATACACTTGTTTCTCTGCTCTTAGTACAGCCTTCTGAGTCAGTAAAGCCTAATCGGCATTTTCTAGCCTTTGCATCACAAACCCGATGCAGTTATTCCTTGACGTAATATGGTTAGTCTAGTCGATTAATATCTAGTCTTTGCTCCCTTCTTTGTGTCATTTCTCACGACATTTTGGGTTACCTTCGAGGAAAATAATACACTTGTTTCTCTTCTTCGTGAATCCTAATTGGTGTTTCGAGTCTTTGCAACACGATCGTCCGGTTATTTTCTAGCGTAATGTGATTAGTTTGGTTAACGTATATAGTCTTTACTTCGCTTCGTGTCAATTATCCCTTGGCATTGTGTATTGAATTGGGTAGAGGCCAATTCTCTTTGGGTCGGATTACACATGCTGTCTTGAATTCTTTATTATGTAATGCTCTGTTGTGGCCCAGTTCTTCATGGCGCAACATACCCCTTTCTCCAATGAGGCTCATTGGAATTTCAAGTCCACACTCATCTTTTGATGCAAATTTTGGGATTCAGAGCGTAAATGTTTGAGTCTATTTATGGTATTTAATCACCTCGCATCTTGTAACTCGGAAGGAAAAGCCAACCTTGCTCCCAAGTTCGAGGATGATTGAATATGGAACAGCTGTACCCAGTTTACCCTCTTCTTTCTCGTATTTCTGGCTTATAATTCGATTGCATAAAAATACATGTATTTGCACACATAGAATTGATCATGGGGTTACCGGTGCAAGGTATCTCAAGTGGTGAAAGAAATTGCATCGTTTGGTTATCTCTCGGTTGTTTTGAGTTGGTATCGATATTCCTCGATCCGTATCCTCATCTGACGTATTACGATCGAGAAAGCTATTTTGATGTGGTTCTATAAGATGCGGGATCATTTCAATTTTTTCTTCAATTTATCATTCGGATCGGAGGCCGTTT
>CM038796.1:97451313-97594931 GCA_021764765.1 Vicia sativa | reverse complement strand
CCACCAAAAGCACCGTGTTCTATCTCAACAGATGACATGCTCACACAAAACAAGTCGATAGGAGACATCCCAATGGGTGTCTTGAAAGTCGCCCTTGAGCCCAAAGTGTTTCTAGACGACGGCTCCAATCTTTCCCGCTTATGCACCATTTTCTCTAAACCTGCTTTGATCTCCCTGCTTGAGATCTCAGCTTTATTAGTCTGTGGGTGATATGTAAAGAGAGACTGCACAACTCCATTGAGAAGCTTCCATGGTGCAGTTACGAATGAGTGCCTTGGTCACTTATGATGGCTCATGGATTCCAAACCCGCAAAAGATATTAGACCGACAAAATCGCAACTCGAGAATCATTAGTCCTAGTGGGGATAGCTTCCACCCACTTTGAAACATAATCACGCAAGTAAAATGTAAAGGAAACCAAATGACAAGGGAAAAGGACCCATGAAATCGATTCCATACATCAAATACTCACAGAAAAGCATCGGTCACGAGGCATTTCACTCTTGCTAGTGATGTTTGACCGCTATCCGCACAAGTGCGGTAAGTCTCAAAAGCATCCTTAAAAATAGTTGGCCAATAGAAACCTCGAATCAAGGACTTTTCATAGTCCTTTGAGGACCGAAGTGTCCGCCGACTTGAGATGCATGAAAATTTCAAATAGATTCAATCTCATTGTCGGGGACACATCTCCCGACACCGACACTACCAAACTTCCATAGATATGGATCATCCAAACATAATACTTGGCATCACTCTTGAGTTTGTGAACTGTGCTCTCGATGCACCCGTAGGAAAACACCAAGAATAAGAAATTAACAATGTCAGCAAACCAAGGTGTAATCCATGCAAAAGAAACAATTGCTCATCGTGAAAGTCATCCCGAATAGGAAAAGGGTCTTCATCTCTCTATCCCGCCAGTGGTCAGCCACTAAGTTCTCAGCTTCACTTTTGTCTTTAATCTCGACATTAAACTCCCCGAGCAACAACATCCACGAATCAATCTCGGTTTTGCATCCGGTTTCAAATAGTACTTTAAAGTCGCATGGTCAAGAAAAACAACAACCTTGGAACCTAGCAAATAAGATCTGAATTTGTCAAGAGCAAAACAATAGCTAGCGTTTTTCTAATTGGCAGAGTAATCTAAAGTCCTAGAATAGTAACAATATACGGGCAGCCTTGTCAACTCTTGTGCAAGGACAGCCCCAAATAATCAAGCATCACACATAAGCTCAAAAGGAAGTGTCCAAATGGGCTGAATGATGGGAGCGGAGGTCAATGCTTTCTTCAAGAAGTCAACGCTTGTTTGCATTTGTCATCAAAATCGAAAGACGCTATTCTTCACAAGTCGACAAATGAAGAGCTATCTTGTCAAATCCTTCATGAAACGAAAACCGCATGACCAAGAAAAGAACGAATCTCGCGAATGCAAGAAGGGTAAGGCAGTAGAAATCACATCAATCTTAGCGGTGGTCAATTCGAATTTTTCAAAAATAATGGACAATTCCTGCTCAACCATAAAGTGACACTTTTCATAATTCAACACAAGGTTAGTCTCGATGCATCTTTCTAAAATCAAGCTTAAACTGCTCAAGCATGCATCAAAAAGAAGAACCATGTAGTGAAAGTCATCCATAAACACTTCCATGCAATTTTCAATAAAATTAGAGAAAATACTCATCATGCATCGTTGGAAAGTGTCGAGCATTGCAAAGGCCAAAAGGCATCTTCCTATAAGCAAATGTACCGAATGGGCACGTGAGTGGTCTTTCTTGATCTTCAGTGCAATATGAATCAGTAACACGAAAAACCATCAAGAAAACAATAATGTGACGTACCACTGCCCGCTATCAATCGGCAAAGGAAAGTGATCCTTTCTAGTAGCCCGGTTCGCTCTTCCGTAATCAATACAAACTTCCACCTCGGCTCAGTGGGAACAAGTTCATTTTTCATTTTTACCCTGTGAGTCCATTTTAGGTACAACCCGTGACCGGACTTACCCACTTACCTCGTGAGATAGGATAAATGATACCTTGCAAGAGTTTGGTTTTCTTTACAACATCAAGAATCAAAGGATTAAGCCTCCTTTGGGCTGCCTTATTTTCGCTCCATCCTCAAGTAAAATCATGCATGCACATCAAGGACTAATACCCGAAGGTCGGCTAATGTCCACCCGATTGCTTTCGTGCCTCTTCAATACCGTAAGTCCGCCTTCTTGATTGAAATCAAGGTTAGAAGAGATAATAACAGAAGTTTTTCATTATGCTCTAAGTAAGCATATTTCGTGTCTCAGTGGAGCTCTTTTAGCTCTAAGGATCGGGGCTGCTCGATGGATGGAATGTTTGGCGCACGGGATGTCAAGAGCATCGACTGATAAAACAGCCTCACCTAACAACTTCACCGTAGGAAATGTATCGTGCTGCAAGGAAGCATCAATCTCAAAGACAAAGAACAAACGTTAGTGTCTGCAAACGTGACATGAATAAGTATCATCAAAATCGAGAGAGATGGAAAATCAAGTGCAAATAATTCGAACTATCATCAACTAGTTCAAATCAACTCAATGTGAAAACGGAACGCCTCCAAGGGATGTTGGCGCGTCAAAGATGTTGATTTTATGACAATGTCACCAAATTCCATGGACATGGTTCCATCGTCAACATCAATTCGCTTGCCGCTTTCATGAACGGTCCGCCAATTATGGGAGCTCGCTTGTCTTGGTTTCGCCTTCAATGTCTAAAATATAAAATCTGCAGGAAAAATCAAATCGCACTTGAACAAGGACATCTTCGACAACCCCGGGTCGAGCGCTGTTCTGCTTGCCAATTGAATGATTAAACCCGTATGTCAGAAGGACCAAGACAAAGGTTATTATAAATGTAAGTGGCATAACATTAATGCCCGCTCCCAAATCAAGCATGCAATTCTCAAATTTACTACTGATGGCAAGGAATAGCAAATGTTCCGGATCCTTCGCTTGTGGCGGCAGACTGAGTGAGGCAATGAAACATTTTGCTCACTTACGTTGTTGCTTTGATGATTGTTGGGCTGAATAAAGGCAAATATTTCATCCTAAGTTCACTCTTTCACTTCCCTTAATCCTCCTCTTGTTAGTACACAAATCTTTCTAAACTTTGCATACTTAGAACCCTTTTATAACATCAAGTAGCGGAATATTTACCGCCACCTTTCAAACACATCCAAAATCTCTCTTCTTTGTCTCCTCCTCAATTCTTTTATTTTTCGTAACTCTATGTGGAAGGGACCGTGGTATCCTTTTCTAATTTTTCGCTCAATTACCATAAGAAGGAGAAGAAACGCAGCAGGGAAGGTTCGATGGAGAAAGTTCGTGGTTACCTCAATGATTTTTATTTTTTCGTGGGTGGTTTCAGAACCTTCCGGATCTCAAAGAAATAGCGCTCACATTAGCATTACCATTCTGATTGACAACAACAGGCTGGAAGTTGGTTCGAACCTTGAGCTTGTATATTATTTATTTGAGTAGCAAGTTGTCCCATCTCAGGTGGTCAAGGTCCGAATGCTAGTGTCGGTTCTTTGTTGGAACCGAAGGTTGTTCACGCCATTTGTTTAACAAGATCTTCCAAGGATGGTCCGTAAGTAGGTCGAGGGGTGTGTGGGTCGGTAGTGGAACGGTGAGTTGTTGTTGTGAGGGTCGTTGATTTCCATATCGAAGGTTGGATGATTCCTCCAATTGGGGTGATATTTGTTGGTGGACAAGTCGTGGTGTTGTTGTACCTGCTCGGTAAGGTTGGTCGCATAAGCTCGAGGCACTTTAATAAGATCATCTTTCGTAAGAGGACAAGTATCGCTGGATGATCATGAGTCAGTACAAATGCCACATACAGCTTCGAGGTTTCGCCATCGCAGTTGTTTGACTAAAGCGGTCACCATCAATTCGGTTTCTAAAGCTCGCTCGAGGAACCTTGAATTTGATGTACACCTTGGTCCGACAGTAATTGGTTCGAGTGGTGAACTTGGAATTTAAGGACATATTTTCAATGAGCACCGGAGTTTTGTCAACAAGTGCTCCACCACTAGCAAGATCAAGAATGTTTCTATCCATAGTGACAACCCTCAAAGTATCGAATGAGGAGTTGCTCTGAATTTGATGTCGAGGGCAGCTTGAAACTAACTTCTGAACCTATCCCAAGACTCACCAATGACTCGTTATCTTGTCTAATGCCACAAACTTTTCTGATTGAAGCAACTCTAGAGGTGAAAATATCTCTCCAAGAACACTCTTTTCGAGCATTCCAACAGGATCATTCGGTTCGAGATCATATATCCAATCCTTCACTGCCCCGCAAAGAAAAAGGAAAAGCACGAAGTTTGATATGATCTTCGATGATCCTTCAGCTCAATGGTGTAGAGCACACCACCGAATTCCTTCAAATGTTTGTGCGGATCCTCACCGCAAGACCATTAAACTTTGGCAACAAGTGTATTAAACCCGATTTTAATTCAAAAGGAACAAAGAAAGATCATATTCAATACACAAGCCATTATAATTCACGCCGGGCTGCAAGTTGTCTTAGAGTTCTATTGTCACCATTTCAAAAGCAAATTAATCAAGCAAACAAGTTATGCAAATTGACTGAATCGACTCAACTATGGCTCCAAGGTGAACTATTGCTAGCTCCTCGGCCTCTCAATGTGTGCAAGGTTCTTTCTACCTCGTGATCAAAAGCAACAAGTTCAGACAAGAAGACCTAGTAGCCGTGACTAGTGCACAAAGAATCCAAAGAACAATCGGGAAAATGCCAACTATGTCCCTAAAACAAACAAAATGAAGAAAATCGATTAAAAAATTCAAAAAATAAACCGACACCGAAAATAATCAAATGACGTAAAATAGAATTTTGATGATTTTTTGATTTTTTCGACTCTATGAAAACATAAATAAATCATAAAAATAGAAAATGACGAATTTGGAAATTTGACGTCGGAGTACCTTACTCTTTTAGAGTAAGGAGAATTGATCGCACGATTTTTCGCTTCCAAGAGGGCAAAATATTATACAATCGGACATAAATTTTCTAAAACCTTTTTTTTCCGACTCTAAACGAATTGGCCAAAACCGTGAGGAAACTAGGGCCTAAATGCAGAACACTAATCCTAAGACTCTAAAATTAGTTAATAACAACAAGAATCCTTAATCAGCGCCTAATTTGATTCATTGTCACGAATCAAAACGAGTAATTTTGAAATGTAGTATAGCGACAATGACTAATCGCTCACAAGGATTCTTGATTATTACTAATCAAGGTAAATCAAATTAGTTGGTTTGATGATCGATTAAGAAAAACAGAAAATAAGCGTTAAAATAAGTGATTATAAATAAGTCAATCTACCGATTCGCCCTACTATCATCGATTATTATAATTTTAATACCCAAAGCAGATTATCTATTCCTATTTGGATACAAACCCGGGACAAGCGCGGTGAAGTTTGTGAGATGTACGATCCTATTGTCCAATTAACAAACGGATAAATTTTCATGGATTAAGCAAACATGATTGATCACAACAACGAATTAAGCAAACGCGATGAGTCTAAGTTAGGATCATACAATCAACTAAATTGAATCAATATATTTCATGCAATTGAATTAAGCATACAATAACACAAAATATTATTGAAAGGAATTAAACCGAAATTAACATTATAATAATCTCAAGTGTTGGAACCGAATACAGATCGACTCTAGATGTTTAGTTCCTCATCATAATCACAAAAGCAAAATAGTATTTTTATGAATAATCAAAGGTAATCTCAAATTATCAGAAGCTGCTAGGTATAGCAAGGACAAGGATTCGGTCATAACCCAACCTGGTCAAAACACAACTCGTGCCCAAAACAAATGACCCAAAACTTAAATATAAAAAATGCTGCAACTTCAACGACTTTTTCAACCTTGCTACAGTCCGAATCAGCTTCTGGCCACAACTAGAGAGTTTTAGATCTTTCTCTTAGCTTTCCAACGCATGGTAAAACGCCTCAATCCGATTCCTGTAGCTTAAGTTATGATCGTTTCCGTGCAGACTGCTAAAGCTGAAAATTAAATACGAAAATCAAATAACAATAAAAATAAATTAAAATATAAAAACATTATAAAATACAAAAATAAGACAAGCAAACCATGGAAATGTATAAGTACAACCGTAGAGTAATGTGCATCAAAATGCACTGATCAACTATATTATAAATTGTAACATACTTAATCAAACAAAAATTATAACAATATTACACCAATTATTATCACAATATATTAAGTATTATAGGAGTTAATCAATACACTTAGCATATTTGTTATTCTTGACATTCTAACTTCTCAAGTTAATCACATCAAAGAAACCATATTGACCTATAAAATATCTCTATAATTTGACTAAATCCTCATTTTCGTTACTTAATTTGTGTGAACCGATATCACTACAATCCCCGGAGGCATTTGATGACCAAACTAAAAAACGAATGTAATTCAAACTTACGGGAACAACTTTGTAACTTAAGTACATTCAAAGACTACAAACAAAGTGCTTGACACATTCAAATAACAATAATGTATAAGCAGAACCATATCCTTAATTGAACTCACAAGTGTCATTCAAATCGAATATTAACCTTTTCATATATATATATATATATATATATATATATATATATATATATATATATATATATATATATATATATATATATATATATATATATATATATATATATATATATATATATATATAAGTAGTCATTTTGAAAAACATTCCTAATTCTTGATACATTTCCAATATGCAGTGGTAATCGACACCTATAGTTTCAAGTTAATCGACACCTATAGTTTCAAAGCATTTTCAATATAACCCTAGCCATGGTGATGTTATTCTATTATATGGACATAAACCTCATAGCAACACAAAAGCTAGATTTAAATATTTCACAAGTACAAAATGACATGCATTGTAACCTAGCCATATAAGATAAAACAGAAGAAGAAAAACAATGCACTGCGAGAACGGCAGTGTAGAAGACAAGGCAGAGGAGAAGACAATGAGAGGAGAAGACAATAAGAGAGAAGACAAGGCGAAGAGAGAAGAGAAGGAGAAGAGGAGATACAAAATGAAGAAATCAAGAGAATCGCCAAAATTGATTTAGGGATTTCAATTTTAATTATAAAATAACCTACCAAAGCGCTTTGAAAAGCGCTCTTATAGGGCACCATTTAAGAGCGTTTTTCCTCCAAAAGTGCTTTCGTAGCACAGGCCTACAGCAACGCTTTAGAAAGCGCTTTCATAGGACCTTTAAGAGCTTTTGAAAGCGCTTTCATAAGACCCCCTATAAGAGCGCTTTTTTTAAGCGAATTTTTTTTATAGGCTACGAAAGCGCTTTTGCCAAAAAGCGCTTTCGTAGATGCGCTGCCAAAAATCTTTTTTTTTTTTGTAGTTTTTTATAATAGAAGTTAACCTAGGTTTCACACGGATCACTAATGGAAGTGTCTTGACCGTTGATAGTCATGAAATAGATGACATGGATTTAATTAAGGGTGGTGACAAATATCATCAACTTTAACGCTAAATTATCCCCTCTATTTTGTGAAAAATTGAGGTGCAAATCATTTTTTTTAATTACATTGTTTACAAAGAATATCAGAAACACAATAGATTACAACAAATTCCGATTACTGCTCAAGGCTTACTGAACTTAACAAAAGCATAGCCTTTAATTAGCCCAGTTCTTCAAATTAATAGCAAACCACACAAAATCATCAATCATCATTATTTTTAACGTATAAACACTTAATGTTCTTGAGAAGGAATTTGGTAGCATACCTGAAATCTATTGGCAAGTAGATAAAATCAAAGGAGAAAGTGTTTTAAACAACAAATCTTTAGTGAAATCCAAATTTTGTTGCATACCTTTATGTTGGAAATAAAAAAAACTCACAACTTATCTAGCTTCGGATACATTATTTTAATTTTTGCACTTGCAACATCTCCGAGATTTGTTCTTAAGCGTATCTAGTTCAAAAAAATTCATGGCAATGGACAGTAGTAAATATTTCATGCATTTGGTGCGGCTACATATAAAAAGCTGACTACTTTACCCCTCAGATTTAACTTATAACAAGGTATATTATATTATCTATCACCTCGGCTTTATGGAAACACTGAGGTGAAATGTATTTTATTTTTTATTTTTTTACTTACATTGTTTACACAAACAATTAAAATAAATAGTTTAAAAATAAATATTTGCTCCTTTGAATGAATATCAACACCAACAACAACATCAACACCATTATGTGAGATAGATTGCAAGGGCAAAAAAAATATTTAGTCCTATAAGAATATTGAAGGTTTTTTCTGTCTTGTAATTCATCCTAAAGAATGATGCAATTTCGAGTTTGGTGCGACTGCAGATAAGTTAGTATTAGGGTAAGATCTATTTGCTTTTTATAGTGTAATCTGATTAGTAGACTCCTCGGTTATATCATAACATCGAAGGGTTAGTTAATTTATTTTACAATTTTAATCAAAATAATACATATACAACAAAAGTTAGAATTTGAAGCGCGTCCATAATAATTTTACTCCTCTGATTTATTAGAGACCGAGGTAGGTTGATACTTTTCCAATTAAAAAAATATAATACATGGCGCACCTAGGCTTAATACCTCGTTGTTTTTTCTAGTTAACATGAAAGCTCCATCATGAAATGCGTTATTTGTTGTAGTGAAAATTGATTGTCGTTGTGATATGGCTTGCAACAATTTAGAGAACTTAATTGATGCACACTACTATTATATTTAAAGGTTCCATTTTCAATTTCGATGATTGTTTATCAGGAATTGTCCTAGGTCGTTGACTTGGTTATATTCCTCTTGTAAAATTGTGGATGATTGTAAGTTTTATGTATGGAACACTCTACATCTCCTATATTTTATGAAGTAGGGGCTTTCTTCCTCGTTGTATCTTAGGGAGGAGTTTCCTTTGTACTCCCTTTTAATAGAGCTTTGCCTAATAAAAAAATCTAGGTTGATAGTCTTGCCATTAAAATTTAATCATTTGAACTTAAGATAATTAAAAATGATTATAACACATTCATCTTTTTAAAATGTCACACATGATTGTGTAAGTGCAAGTGTTAACTAATACAATATTCAACTTACAAAGACAATGAATTAAATATTAGTTATATATTATTACATTGACATAGATATGGTACATATTCATATGATCTTTCACTTTTATTCCCAACAACCAAACATGTGGATTCTTAGCCAGCATTCTTGTCAACCACGTCTTTAAATAGATGTGTTTGGATATTAAACATGTTCTTGAGAAAGAAGAGGATAAAGTTCAACATATCGTTGCGTACTATTTGAACTATTTATGTGACAGTTAATTTATTCTTCCCTAATTCAAAATAACTCAATCATAAGCAGTACTCACATAGCTTTTGACAACATTTTCCAACAATATTTGCAACACTTCGATATTTGTAGGACCAACACACCTAGGTGTCTTGAACTGATTCACAGACACACCTCTTTCAACATGATTCTCAAGAATCTTCTGGAATGTTCCTTTCCCAACAACTCGGAGTTCAAGAGCATCAATAGTTTTTGCATTTCTAGAAGTAACATAACCTGGATCAATAAAAGACTTATCCAAACAGTTGCAACACTCAGCAAGCACTTCATCACTTGTTTCACCACTGATTTCCCAGAATATGACATAGTGTCCTGGCTCTTTCGATAAATCTATGTAGCTAGTGTAGTCAATCAGCTCGATTTTTTTCTCACCTAAAATCATAGAAGCTGTTTCAACTGATAATTGTAAATCAGTCTCAGTGTTCTTGTCAATGTTGATTGTAAGCAAAAGACCACTCCTGCGAATAAACTTGATTTCGGGAGTTGAGTTATGGAACCCCGTAACTCTTACCACATCTCCTAGCCTATACCTGTATAAACCTGCAGGATTGGTGAAAACAACCTCATACTCCTCTCCAATCTTGACATCAGTTAAACCAACTGGCATAAGCTCTACCTGAGTTCCATCAAGTTGCACCAATGGAATGAATTCGAAGTAAGCAATTTGAGGAAGAACAGTATAAATAGCAAATTCAGGATCTAATTTAGGATTAACATTTGCAGCAACGCAACCTTCAGAAGAACTATAATTAGAAGTCAACAAAGGAACTTCTCCAGCATAATGTCTCAGTTTTTTCAAATAAGGCTCCATTGCACCTGTCATGATTGCTTGAATATACTTAACATTAGGAAAAAGCTCTGGTATCAAACCATACCAATTGCTTAATCCTGTGCATTTCTTGTGGATCAAGTTAGCTAGTTCAGGATTTGGTTTCAGCAATTTCGACATAGCGATTCTAATGGATGGAACAGTGATTCTGTTGCTAAGAACACCTTCTTTGATATCATTAACAAGTTCTTCCCAATCTTTTTCAAATGTTCTGAAAGCATAGATAATACTGTGTGCAAATGAAGATGAAATTGATTGAACTTGTTCAGTGAAAAGTAGTCCACATAAGAGGTGGCAGTAGAGTGATTGATGCAAATCAGGACTAAAGATCACTTCATGAGGACTACAGCTTGGATACTGAAGTGCTTGGATTGCATGCCTGTACCCTGGATTTCTGAATACATTTGATGTGAAGTTTGTTGTTACTCCCCTTTTGTTTTTGATGATTTTGCAATGTAGCTAATAGTTAAAGTCTTGCCTTCTTGAACATGAAACTCCCTATAGAATGAAATTGAGTTATTTTTTATATGATAGCATTCAATTGCTTTCACTTCATCAAATTATTACTCAAGTCGATGTGTCAATGTTGTATCTGTCATGATGCTTCATTATCAGACAGTCATGTAGCACCGATATTTCAAGTTGAAAAATCAATAATAAGTAATACCTGTTCCTGAAGGCAAAAAAGGTTTGAGCCATCTGCACCATTGTTTCGAACAATTTATCATTCCATGGAACATACTTCTGCTTTCCTTGACTAGTGCCAGAACTACAAAAACTTCTAACTTCTTCAAAATTCAAATGAGAAGATAAAAATAAAAAACTTAAAAATTGTGTCTCATACCTTAAGGACATAGCTGTGATTGGTTTTCCAGTAAGAATAGGAGAAACATCACCATCAACCATTCTTTGGATATAAGGCTCCAAATCTTTGTAAGTGACCAATGGAACACAAGCCTTTAAACTTTCAGGATCAGTTCTTCCATTCAATCCTAAATTCTGCAAATATTCAGTTGATGCATTTTCTTCCAAAATCCTTCTCAATGTTTCCTTTTGAACATTCTCAGCATCCTTTGTTATTCTCTCAAACTCTTCGATCACTTTTTCTAAGTCAATTTTTTCTACTTCTTCCCCCATCCACACACTTCTTCACCTACACCTATTATGAACCAACAAAATGAAATAAAAGTGTTACTCAATAATGTTGTCAATTCGAGTTTTCTCAAAAAAATATATAGAATAATGTTACGTGACACCTCCAAAATCTTACCTTCATTTCTTCATTAGAAAAATACAATTTTTTTAATTGAAAGTAACGGGTTCAAACCTTAAAAAAGAAAAAAAAAATTCTTTTTTAAAACTAAAATATCTAACAATTACAATTTCAACTATTTATACACGTCTCTCTCTATCTGTTTTTTTAATGCGCAAATAAATAAATATTTAATGATATTTTTTATTTCATTCTAATTATTAAAAATATAATAAAAATATATAACGAGGAGTTATGAAATCCTCCATATAACGGTTACTTACTAGAAGAAAAGTTGAGATTTAAAATAAAAACAAAAAAAATGATATATTTGAAAGAGAAAAAACCTACACCAAAATTATGTTTTACCTTTATATATTAGGATAAATTTTCTTAAATTCCAATTTTAAAATACACATGTAAAATTATATTTAAATCAAAGATAACTAATAAAAGATATGATAATCAAAACAAAAACAAAAAAATCTTATTTTTTTAATTGAAATGATCTAACAAGACAATTACAATTTCAAGTATCTATATTATCCTAAATTTAAATTTTAAAATACAGATGTAAATTTAAAGTTATTACTAAAATTATATATACATCAAAGATAGTTAATAAAAGAAAAGATAATCAAAACAAAACAAAATTATTTTATAGTTGTTTAAATTTGTAAAACTAATTACGAATATCAAACATGTATTTTATTTTCAAATAAAATATATCTTTTATTTTATAAATTCACAACTTTAACAACTTAAAATTAAATATCTAAATTAAAGATATCTAATAAAAAGACATGATACTCAAAACAAAACAAAAATCCTTTTATAGTTATTTAAATTTGTAAAATTAATTATGAATATCATTCTCAATTTAAAAATAATATATTAATTTAAAAACAATTTACACAAGACAATCTCTCACAATCCAATCTTAAAATCAAAACAACAAAAAAAAAAAAAAACACACTAAAAACAAAAATGTATTTTGTCTCAATTATATTTCACAACAAATTATTGTAGTATAAATTTATAGATAAATTTCTACAAACCTTTAATAAAATTAAAATAAATATTTTAAAAAAATTAAACTACTATAGCAGCTATCATTTTCAACTATTTATTCATTAAATAACTAAAATTTTGAAAAATATATATATAAATATTATTAAGCTAATAAAGTTTTACCTTCTAATAATTGTAAATAATCTTTTAATTTATTTTATGTTAAGAATAAACACACACCTTTAACAACTTCAAATTAAATTAATAAATCAAAGATAACTATTAAAAATACATGAGAATCAAACAAAATAAAAATTATTTTATTTTTATTTAAATATACAAAACTAATTATAAAATGTCATTCTTAATTTAAAAGCATGCATTTTTTATTTTAAATAAAATTTGTCCTTTTATATATGATTATTCATATCATTGTATTAATTATATTTCACAATAAATTTTTTATAATATAAATTTAGTAATTATATATTTTCAAAACACAATTTAAACTTATTTAAAACTCAATAAAAAAATAATATAGTAATTTACAACTGTGCATTGTAGGGTTTTTAATTTAGTTTAAATTTAAAATAGTTTAAAATTCACTTCTAAATTAGAGACATGTATATTCTTACAAATTTTTCTTCAAATTGTTTTAATTAAATAACGAAAACTCTAACGAGTTATTTGACATTCTTTCTAAATAATTTCTTTAGATAGAGTATTTAATTTGTTTTATTATTTTTATGTATTAGTTCAAGTTTAATTTGACTAGAACTTTTTAAGGAATACATCAATTTAGTGTTTAGTTACACAAAAATGCCATTTAGGGAAGAGACTTTGCTGATAGGCAAAGAAAAATTAATAACCTCATTGAATAAAGTTGGGTCAGATTTTTCCCAAATTGGAATTAGTTGTGGTGCCCGGGGTACCATCTGAATTTAGCTGGGGGTACCCTCTAACTAAACTAGTTAATAATTAGGTAATTTTGACTAAATTGCATTGATTTAAAATTTGTTTATTAAAAATGAAATCGTTTTTTATTTTTATTGTAATATTATTTTTGTTTCTTTTGCATTTAGTCTTTTAAATAATATTATGTACATAATTTTTAAAATATTTGTATGAAAATAAAATTAATTTTTAGTAAATTTGTCATGTTTTACTACCAAACTATTAAAAATTATAATTTAACTTAAAACGAAATTCAATTTACGATGGAGGATTTAAATACACATGGAAGAAGCTTTTTATTACAAATACTTTTGTCTAAAATTATTCGAACAATCACATATTAGGTTTAACTTGAAACAATAATAAATTAAATACGAAAAAAATTAAGTTTGTATGTACAATAGTAGAAGATTTCATTGTTTTTGTTTGTTCACAACACTGCATCAAATTTGATAGACTAGCGTTAATTTTTAGATCTAAAATTACATAAGAAGATAATAAAATAAAATAATTTTTCTTCCTTAATTCTCAAAGGGACAGCCCCTAACAATATATAGCTAGGGTTGGACAAACTAAAGGGCCATGGGCCACTTAATTAAAAACAAAGACATAAAAATAAAAATCTAGAATACTAAAAACACCCCTTAATTTCTAATATGATCTCTTAGTAATACTAATTGCTTTATGCCCCTAATGGGCCTTGAATCCTGCCTAACAAAATTTTTTCCTTCCAATGTGTTTTTTAAACTAGCACTCATTAAAATTTCAATAAAATGACACTACTTTTATATTAAAATGCTACAATAGGTAAAGAAAAAGAACAAAGGTTTTAAACAAACGTTTTGTTAAATATTATTAAACTTATATATTTTTTACCCTCTACCATATGAGCGTGTTATGATTTGTCCTCCTTTAAAAAAAATTTTCACCCTTCGACAAATCAAGATTCCCTTTCTAGATTCCCTGGTCACCATTCAAGACAGAATCTGCATTTGTTGTAATTGAAGTGACTTTTTTTTTTAATTTCCACGTGGAAATTCGCATTATTTTATATTTTTTGAGAGTGTAAAATGAATAAAAAATTTATGTATTATCTATTTGTTAATATTTTAAGTTTTGAAAAATTAAATATGCCAAAATTCTAAAATTTTGGAATAAAAAGAATTTCCGATATATTTATGTGCTTTTCTGTATTTGATACTAGAAATTTCAAAATTTACGGTATACAAGTTTGAGTATACCCTAAATTTTGAAAATTTTGAAATTTCCGGTACAAAATACTGGAAGTTACATAAATATACCAGAAATTCTTTTCATTCTAAAATTTTAAAATTTTGGCACATTTAATTTTTTCAAACTTAAAATATTAACAAATAAATAATATATAAAAAAATTTATTCATTTTACAATCTCATAAAAAATAATAATAATAAAAAAAATGCGAATTTTCACGTGAAAATTAAAAACAAAATGCCACGTATGTAGATTCTGTCTTGAATGGTGACTAGGTGGTCTAGAAAGAGAATCTGGATTTGTTAAGGGACAAGAATTTTTTTAAGGGGAATAAATCAAAACACACTCATATGACAAGGAGGTAAAGGTATCTAACCCATATTACTATCATTATTATTATTATTATTATTATTATTATTATTATTGTTATTGTTATTATTATTATTATTGTTATTGTTATTGTTATTGTTATTGTTATTATTATTATTATTATTATTATTATTATTATTATTATTATTATTATTATTATTATTACTAATATTATTATTATTATTACTATTATTATTACTATTATTATTACTATTATTACTATTATTACTATTATTATTATTATTACTATTATTATTATTACTATTATTATTATTATATGAGAGTGTTAGAAGAGAGGAAGCATACTCCATTGATATACATTATGCATGATGAAGATGAATGAACTCAAGGTCTCCTTGAAACTTTATTATGAGGCTCCAAGCTATGAGTCGAGCTTACCCCTTAGTTGAGAGTCCTCTGTGTAATGTATGGTGTGATGAGTGAGAAGGGAAGGAGAGAAATTGACCTATATTTATATGTGTTAGTATCAATTAAATGAAATCAGACAAAGGAGAGAAAAATTTATTAAATGACTCAGCAAAAGGCGAATGCGTCGACCACTCCAAGAGGGAGGGTCGACACGTAACTTCTAGGCCCTGCGTGTTGAGACATCAAATTTGGATGCATCGACCGCACCAGGGGGGATGCGTCGATGTAGTCTTTTGAATATTTTCTCCCAGATTTCTTTTGCTGGTGCGTCAGCCAAAAGGTCGGCACGTAACTTCTGTAACACCCCAATATTTCGATTATTAAATAATTCGAATTTTTAATTATTTATTCAATTAGAAATTTAATTATTGGTATTTTTTGGATTATTGGAATTAATTAATTAAATGAGAAGGTTGATTTTGGGTGTAAAGAGTAGAGGAGGGGGTGTGAAGAGTAAAAGACTCGAACCTTATTTTATTATTATTATAGAATAATAAGGAAAAAGAAGAAAATAGAGAACCATTTGGGAAAAATAGTTCTATGTGAAAGTGAGAAGAGGCAGAAGGAAGAGAAGAACCAAAGAGTTCCAGAATTCAAGAATTGCTAAGGTAAGGGGTGATTTCTCCTAATTGATATGCCTTATAGATTTTGGGATCAATAGAATGGATTGAGTAGTTAGGAATCCCAATTTAGGATTTTCTAGGTTTGTGTGTGTTGACCCTAAATTGCCAAATTATGTGAATTGGAGTAAATCAATGTTATAGGATCATTGTGTATGGTTGAAATATGTTATATTGCATGATTTTGCTGAGCATTGGATGATTTGGATGATGATTGTTGTGTTATAAGACCACTGTAACATTTTTGAAAAATACTAAACTTGAAAAATCATATCTTTCAAACCGTAAGTCTGTTTTAATCGCCGTTTTGGACAGTATTCTTTAACTTAAATAATCTATTTTTTGAAATGAAGAAAATAATAATTAATCGGTTTTATGTTGGAAAGCTTTGGATTTTCTGAATGGTAGATAATTGTACTTAGTGTACTTGGTGTATGGAATTAGTTTGATGTTGTACTGTCGTATTGAGTACATGTTAATGCTTGAATATGGTTGTTGATATCATATTTTGTGATTGATGTGCATGTTTATGTTGTTTTATGAATTTCATAATAATTGATGGTTATTATATGTTGGAGTTGATGATGGCATTACTGGTTGATGAGTAATTGCTTGCATGTTTATGCTGTTGGTGATATTCATGGTTGTTGTTGAATGTTGCATACTGTTGATGTGCATGCATATACATTGGTGGTAGCTAATTTCCATTGTGTAGAATTAGTGAGTTGGCCAATATCCGTTGCCGATTTGGAATGAGCGGTGAGGTTTTATCTATGTCCGAGTTGGAATGGAATAGATGTTAATGTTGTACCCGAGTTGGAATGAAACAGTATGTGAATTTAGTTCACTGTTGGTACCACATGCATAGAGTCTTGTGTCATATTTTGTATGGATTATAACATGATAGGATGGTTTCCAGTGTTATAATCATGTTTTTGTGTATGATGTATGTTATGACTTGAATTGTGATATGAATCTGATTATGCTGAATAGGGTGGACTGATAACTTATGAATTTCTGTTGTTTTGATGAATTTATAATGAATGTTAATTATGATGAAGTCTCACCCTTACATTGATGATTTCAGATTGAAGCTTTAGCGACTTAGGAGTTGGTGAAGATGGCTCGTAGAGCTATGCTTTTATTTTGTTCGCGTGTCGGTGTCATGCTCTAGTCTTGTAACATTGGGGAACGTTTGGTTTAGAGTTATAATTAAACTCTATTGTTTTAGTTAAGATTGTTTTTGGATAATTGTTTTGTAAACCAAGGTATTGACCTTGAAGTTTTGTTGGTTGACATTTATCCAAATTTTGAGAATAATTCCGCTGTGTAGAACATGTTTCTTTCATGATTATTTTAATTATGTTCTTCAGTAAAGCATGACAGTATATGGAATTTTGTTTTAATAAATTGTGATGCCCTTTTACACATGTTAAACTCTGAATTTATTATATATTTGTGGGGTATTTTAGAAGGATGTTACAACTTCCAGGGAGTTGGCCTTAAAATTGCATCGACCAGAGTGAGGCTTGCGTCGACGCATCAATGCTTTTTCTTGACAATTTGTTTTTCTTCTATCAGCTAGACCTGCAGCTTACACACACTCTTCTAGTATGCACACCACGTCATTTCAAGGGTTTTGATATCATAAAAACTCGAGCATGCATTCACAAACTCAAGGTCTTCTTGAGATATGGTTATGATTCATTACTTGAATACATAGCATGCACATGCTATATATACATCTCTTGAATTGTGCCACAAGTTAGTTACTTAGAGATGAAGTTAGTTAGATATTTTAACTAAATTTTCTAGATTCATAATCATCAATCTAACTAACTTTATGCTTCACATTGACTACTACAAATAATACTTTTCATGAGGAAGCTTACACCTCAAACAATGAAAAAAAACGAGGGTATAAGTCATATGAGCGTTATATTTTACTATTTTTTTAATAAAAAAGATCAGACCTCAAAAATTTATTAAAACCAAGGGAAAGTAGTAGTAAATAAACTCGCGTCGACACCCATTTGAAACATTTTATGTTTTTTTTTTCAATTTTTTAATTAGTAATTCTCACTTGACGCCTTTCTAAACTCCATTTTTATTTTTTCTATTTGTTCCATTAGTATTTACCTCGGCTACAAGGTCCAAGTGAGAGGTAATATATTTTGCATTAACTATTTCATAATACTAATTTCAACATCTTATTTTAATACTTTTTTGATATTATTTTAACCCATTGGTTTTCCAAAAAAACCGACGAGATATATCTTTTAAATGAAATCCCATAATATGGCGGTATGCAATTTTTGTTTATATTTTATATTTTTAAATAATACAATCATGTAGATTTTTGTATAAAATCGACATGCCATTTATTTTGCATGAAATACTTCAGACTACTATCTAGTTTCTAACTTTTCATTTACATAACAACACTCAAACGTCAATTCACTCTCTCATTTCGTAAAAAACCTAGGCGATTTTCAAGCTGATATTTATCAAAATTTAACAGATATTCTTGATAGCAACATGTTAGTTTCATCTTGATAGTCATCAACGTTAGTTTTTCACTGAAATATTTTCTTGATCATTTTGTTTATGGTTTCTTCGTTAGTTTGTTTATTGATTATTTTGTTTAGGGTTTCTTCGTTTGTTTTGACCGAAATATTACTGTTTGATTCATCTTAATAGTCACGGCCAATGGTTGGAGACCTCGTTCATACGTATTGGATGATCAACTTTCATCTTCTTATATATGACACAAGCACAAGGAAGACCATATGTTTTCACAATTCTGTAACCATATTTTGAGCTGTCTAAACCCACATTATCAGCTCGTTTGGGTTCGTGAAAAATAAAATTCAAAGCTGACCTAGAGATGTTACCGACCAAATGAGAATATAGGGTATTGTCTTTGAACATGTGTTCCAACACCGTGATACTGCAACCAATTGTTATTTGCATCTCATTTTTCTGGTTTAGTATCATATGGTTCATATAATCTCATTCCGTAATCAAATTACCCTTGCTATTTCCTAGCCAAATTTTTTGACATGCATGAGCAGTCTCAACTCGATTTGTTGTTTTATTTACGAGGTGCATAACCTGATCCAATATCATGCTTTCAACATATTTCAATAGATCGAGATATTTCAAGCAAACATTCCAAAAATATAATACAGCATCAGCGCATAGCTCTTTTGTAGATGCATTTATTACGATATTTCATGCATCCATAATTTTCTCCACAATAACGTCCACCTTGACCAGTTTTCCATCTTCAACTGCAATCCATTTTCCCTACAGCTAGTTTAACTTGACTTCTCACATTTTTAGTAATGTGGTACCTACAAAGTAATGCATAAGAAGTGGGAAATATTGTTGCAACTGAATTCATTAATGATGTATTCCCAGGTCTTATACGCTTCTAGGTTGCAAGTATGTTTTAAGAGGTACCAAATTCAATGTCTTGTTGAAAACACAAATCTTCTCATCCGGAAGGAGCCAACATGGAATTGGATGACCGACTAACTTTTGACTAAAATCATGATTGTGTAAACCATATATTAAATCTCTATTTATTATTTTCCAATAGATGACCACACAGCTTTAATAGACATTCACATTTTCTTGAACCAGAGTCGTCACGTTTCAGTTTCATTATTTGACACATATATTTCCCACTTATTTCACATGTCAAAGTCACAAATGCACATCTTCTTTATGAACTATTATCAGACCTGCCAATAGCTACACTTAACCCTAGTTCGGTGGCCTCTATACAAATTCACTACAACATGTCTTCACGTAATTCAAACTCTTCATCATTTTTAAAATGGTCACGAGTATCTACCACCTTGGTTATGATAGGTGAAACAACTTGTCATACATTAAGTTTGAGAATATTATCAGGATGCACCATACCTAATATGATAACATATATTAAACTAATTATTAGACAAAACAAGAAAACAGTTTCTGAAAAATAAGTAATTCCAGGAGCTGACAATATGAATCCGGTTACGTTCAACTACTAATCGTAAATATATTTTTGGTTTTAGCGTAACCTTTTTTGTAAATGAACACTAGATTAATGTGAACAATGAGAATTGAAATGAATAAAATTTACCTTAAATTCCACTTTCTTGAGCTCCTTTTGATATGATGAACCACAAGAATAAAGATTTAGAGTGAAAAAATGATTAGTTTTATAGAAAGATGAAGAAATGGTTTTAATCATCCTTGACCATGCTGGTTACTGTCTTAAGAAATTTGCATTTTCCATAATTACGGCAATATATATTCGATTATGTATAAAATTATAAAGGTGATAGAAAATTCAATTTTTCCGTTGTACAAATCGGAACTACAATGTAGATTGCATCCAGAAGTATTATTCTGGTTTGTCTTTTGTCTTTTGAATAAGGTGGAATAAGATTTGAACAGTTTGAATGTGGATTAAGGTGCACACGGAAAATATATTTCTAATTTCCAAAAGCATTTTAGAAAATTTGTGGGTATTCATTTTCACCAAAAAATGAAGAAAAAAAAATTCCCTAAAATTATTGTGTTCTATGGCTTATACCAATCATGTTGTGACACTTTTTGTGATGACTGATTTATAGGTCACACTCTTCTTGGGTCCAGTCAAAGTTCACCTACTCGATATATATTACTATTTATTTATACTTATATTGCATGGACATAATGATCTTTCCCTTCTTAATTCTCTTACCAACCAATCATGTTGACATCTATCCATCATTATTGTTATGCACATATTTAAATACTTTATTAAACTGATCATTTTATTCTTCTCTAATTGAAAATAACTCAATTGTAAGCAGTACTAACATATCTCTTGACAACATTTTTCAACAAAATTTGCAACGTTGTGGTGTTTGTAGGACCAACACACCTAGGTGTCTTGAACTGACTCACAGGTACACCTCTTTCAATTTGGCTCTCAAGAATCTCCTCAAATGTTCCTTTTCCAACAACTCTTAGTTCAAGAGCCTCAATACCTTTGCACTTTCTATAAAACATATAAGCTGGATCAATAAAAGTCTTGTCCAAGCAATTGCAACACTCAGCAAGCACTTCATCACTTGTTTCACCACTGATTTCCCAGAAGATAACATAGTGTCCTGGTTCTGTGGATAAATCAATGTAGCTAGTGTAGTCAATCACCTCTATTTTCTCCTCAACTAAGAACTTTGATGCATTTTCTACTGCCAATTGTAAATCAATCTCAGTATGTTTGTCCGTGGTTATTGTAAGCAAAAGACCACTCCTTCGCATATACTTGATTTCTGGAGTTGAGTTATGGAATCCCATAACCTTTACTACATCTCCTAGCCTATACCTGTATAAACCTGCAGGATTGGTGAAAACAATCTCATACTCCTCACCAATCTTGACATCAGTTAAGCCAATTGCCTTAAGTTCTACTTGAGTTCCATCAAGTTGTGCCAATGGAATGAATTCAAAGTATGCAATTTGAGGAAGAACAGCGTAAGTAGCAAATTCAGGAGCTACTTTAGGGTTCACATTTGAACCAATCCAGCCTTCAGAAGAACCATACTCAGAAGTCAATAAAGGAACTTCTCCAGCATAGTGTCTCAATTTTTTCAAATAAGTCTCCATGGCACCTGTCATGATTGCTTGAATATACTTAACATTAGGAAAAAGCCCTGGTATCAATCCATACCAGTTGCTTAATCCTGTGCATTTCTTGTGGATCAAGTTAGCTAGTTCAGGATTTGGTTTCAGCAATTTGGACATAGCGATTCTAATGGATGGATCAGTGATTCTGTTGCTAAGAACACCTTCTTTGATATCATTAACAAGTTCTTCCCAATCTTTCTCAAATGCTCGGAAAGCATAGATAATACTGTGTGCAAATGTTGATGAAATTGATTGAACTTCTTCTCTGAAAAGTAGTCCACATAACAAGTGGCAGTATAGTGATTGCTGAAAATCAGGACTGAAAATTACATCATCTGGACTGCAACTTGGAGATTTTATTGCTTGCATTGCATTCTTGTATCCTGGATTTCCAAATACATTTGATGTGGCTGATCCTAGTATCACGCCCCGTTTTTTTGGTGGTGCGTCGTTGCCATAGATAAAGTTTAAATCCTTTCCATCTTGGATAGGAAAATCTCTATAAAATGGAAGTTTGTTAGGTTTTGTAAATTCAAAGTAGTGCTGTAGAACATGTATTGGTGTCCGACAACGATTTGATACTAAGAAAAGTTTGTTAAATTTTGTAAATTCTTATATGATTACATATGTAGCGTCTGGTGTTGTTGTCGATGTTACACAAGAATTTCTTGTAACACCGAAAATATTACATGAAGTTGAATTATTGATAATGCATAATAATACCTGTTCCTAAAGGCAAAAGAGGTTTGATATATTTGCATTGTAGTCTTAAACAATTCATCATTCCATGGAATAAATTTTCGATTCCCTTGACTAGTGCCAGAACTGCAAAACATAAGACTTTTTGGCAGATTAAAAAACTTGTAACCTTTTCAAATTCAAATTCAAATGAGAAGATTAAAACATAAAACAGTGTGTCTCATACCTTAAGGATACAACTGTGATTGGTTTTCTAGTGAGAATAGGAGAAACATCACCATCAATAATTCTTTGGATATAAAGCTCTAAATCTTTGTAGGTGACCAATGGAACACAAGCCTTGAAACTTTCAGGATCAGTTCTTCCATTCAATCCTAAATTCTTCAAATATTCAGTTAGTGCATTTTCTTCCAAAATCTTTCTCAGTGTTTCCTTTTGAACATTCTCAGCATCTTTTGTTATCCTCTCAAATTCTTCAATCACTTTTTCAAAGTCAACTTTTTCTACTTCTTTACTCATCTTCTCACTCCTTATTAAATCAAGTTCATGATGAGTGTGTGTTATGAGAAAGAGAGGAGAGTGGAACTCACACAAGTTTGTTTGAGACAAGACAAAGAAACCTAAGTTGTTGATGTCAAGATTCACCTCAATGTGCAATACTATTTATAGGAAACTGAATTTGTTTTCAATAAGTGGTGCATTTGGATTAAAAAAAAAACGCATTTATCACACCTTTCTTGCATTGTTTTTCAGAAATGGTTTTAACTTTCACCAATTTTACAAGAAACCAAAAAGTAAAGCCACTTTCTTTCCTCTTTTTCCCTGCCAAACCAACCTCTTTCAGTTGCTAAAATATCTAAAGGTTACAAGTTGGGATTAAATATCAAAAGAAAGGAATAAGTTTTTGGAGGCAAAAAGATGGAAAGAAAATCGAGCAAAACTTGCACAAAACTTTCTTCATAAGGAAGTTAGAGCTTCCTCTTCTATTTTCTTCATGTTAAACTTTGTATTTTAACAAATTCAATTCTCAACAACACTTTTACCTTCAACTTCAACATGTGCTGCCTTATTGGCACGAGGCCTCTTCAACCACGTTATCATACATAACTCAATAAATTTGGAGAACATGATTACTCGTATTGCTAAGAAATCTCATACTACTAGAATAATTGTTTTAACTGCAGAATTTTCTGTGGAAGTATATTTGCAGGAATACCTAAAGATTTTTTTAGTGCCGTTTCAGAAAAGTGATATAAAATTTCTTATAGATCTAAGATTATCAGAAAACAAAATTAATAATTAACCAAAACATATACTTTCTTTATTTTGACAGTAAGGAAAATTATGTATTAGAGCATTTCTCATTCACATTCTAAAAACAACACTAAGATTTGAAGATCAATAACATTTGAGAAATTTGAAGCCAATGAAGTATTATTAATTCAATTGCTTAATCCAAACAACCCAAGGTAAGTTCTTCCACAAGTGATAAGAGAGTTTAGAAATCAAAATCTTTAAATCTATTTAGTTACGGATAATTTCTTTAGCTACGGAACGCTAATTCGATTATATAAGTTCTCAAATTTGATTAAACTCGCAATCTGTGAAGGAATCCTTTGTTGAGTAGAAAGGAAAGTCAGATTTGCAACAACTTCGTTTAGGTTCTCACTCATAAGCACCTTTCCAACATTCAAGCATCTTTGGGGCATTTGCATTTTATCAAACATCATTAGTGTCACTACAACAAAATACATCTACGGTAGGTAACTGTTGTGAATTGGATGTCTTGGAAACAAAATATAAATGTGTTGTTTAATGATCAAGAAATAATTAGGGTAGAATATATGCGGAATATTATGAACACAAAGATCGGTTATTAAATGTTATTCTTTCTTTTATCTTCAAAACAAGATTACAAGTATACAACAATAACAAATAACCCTCTCACCCAAAATTAGGATTTGTAGTATACAATAATGAGAGACTAGTATGTTATTTATAATGAACCTAACATGCTAAACTAATGGGTTTTTATCACAAATACTCATTACAAGCTAACTTATGGTACAAGCTAACTTAACCAATTGAACATAATAACCCGGCTCAATTCGATCCTAACAACCCTGACACTACAAGTTAGAACACACTTTGAATACAACTTGTAACACTTCGACAACAGTATGTGAGCAACCTTCGATTGCATGCTAAACTATGTCGAACCCTGAAACCAAGATCCTACCTACCTTCGATCTAATAGGGTTCGATCCAATATCTCATAGTAACACTATATTACCACGACCATTTATCCACCGTAGTTATGTCTCCATTTTTACGCATATGTTATCTTTTTTATATTATTCAAAACAATTTCATCACAGCTCTTCTAAAGAACCATTGTCATATAAGTTGAGTGACAAACTTCGATTTTCAACACCGATTTGTTTTTTTCTTTTTCGTTACATAAAGGGCTTATCAGATATATATTAAAATAAAATTATTTACCACCTTAATTATCTATTGTACGTTGTAAATAGATCTAATTTATTATCATGATTTTTATTAGCAGCGGTGGAGATATAAGTGAATAGGCAAGGGTAAAACCTAAAAGAAAGTGTTTGGGGTAAAACCCCTCGCAGAGAATAAATTAAAAAAAATAGAGTGGGGTTACCCCTCGCTACTAAAAAAAAGAGAAATTTCTTACTATTAAAAAAAGGCATTGTGAGGAATAATCCCTGGAAAATGAAAATGGAGCCAAAGTATTATTTTAATGGTAAGATATATTAATATTTTACAAGGGGATTCCTCAAACAAGCTAACAAAGTAATACTTGTGAGGAGTACCCCACGCATAGGAGACATCGGTGATAATGTGTAAACTACGCGTGCAGGGTGCATTTTCCCAAGCATACATTTTGTGAGGGGGTTGTATCACGCCTTATCTGACCGCTATATTTGCAAGGGGAGTCCCGTCACCCAAAATATTGTTCATTAATAACACGTGACCCACCTCCACAGCTCAATTAATCTGTTTTGGTTAAACTTGTTGCATTCCTCTTTCATTTCCACCGCTCCCACTCCTTTCTTATTTTTTTTCCTCTTCTTTCTCTCAACAACAACCAAAATCATCTAATTTTCTCAACTCTTAACATAATAAAAATTAAGGTAATTTTGATAAATGATTCATTTATGTATTTATTTATTTTCAAATTTAATTTATAATCTTTTTTTTGTTTTTTTGTTTTTTGTGTTTCTGTACCGATTGGCTCATCTGGAAAAGTAAGAATTTGGAACAAAACTTCAAAAGTCACAACAATTTGTTCATCAAAATCAGGTACATTCTATATGAATTTTTCGAAATTTCTATTTATGCAGTATATATGTTCATCTAGTAGATTTATTTTTTGTATATTATATTTGTTTGTAATGAGTGTTTTTGTGTTATATATTTTTAAAAAACAATTATGTGTACTTTAAACAGTTTATTCAACTAATTTTTTAAAAAATATTTTCGAAATTAATATTCAATATACATTATATTTATTTGAAAAATAATATATTTATTGATTTTGAAAATTAATATTTACTATTTTTTAATTTTTTTTTAAAGTAACTAAATACTAATATATATTTATTGATTTGAAAACCAGAATAATTATATACTCTAAAAAAATATATCTTTAGTACGCAATAAGTGTGTGAAACACTGCCAGTGTTTGCTTATTTTTCTAACGACTTGCTTGCATGAGAGAGATTGAAATAAGTGGTAGAGAAGATGTTGCTTATTAGAGATGTTTTGGTTGCAAGGTGTGTACAGTTGGTTTAGTGTGCCATGAATTGAAAGAGTATAAAGGCTGGTGAGAGTGTGTTGTTTTCCGATTTCAAAGAGAACGCAGATTCAAGATTTGTGTATAATGGCCAGGTCGAAGTATCCTTGAAAGGGAATGATCAGGTACTTGTGTTGTTTGCATCTCTAGGAGTGGAGAGCAATATTATGGCTAATGATCTGTCAGTTGTGTGTGAGTCCTGATGTCTTCCCGGGGATAACTACAACTTATTGTTAGAGCAAGGTGTTGGATTAAATTGGGGCTATCCTTGAGGACAAACGATTGGGAGTTTAACCAAGTGCTTCAGATTATGTTGTTGAGTCACTACAAATCCTTATGTTTGAAGATGTTGTGAATTCAAGGTTTTGGTCTGTTGGAAGAATTAGGTCGTCTCTAAGGGAGAACAATCAAGTATTATTGATGGGTGCTTCTCTAGAATAAAGAGAAAGGTTCCGATTAATGATATGCCAAGGATGTGTAATTCCTGACGTTTTTCTTGAGGATATCCACAACTTGCCTCCAGAGTGTGAAATTGATGTTGCTATATGTTGCATAATTGATGAGTTGTGTATAATGTTGATATTTCTAGTGATGATAGAGCGAGGAATTGTTGTAGATTTTGTTGGTGAATCATATAATAATTGTTGAATGTTGTTAATATTATTAGGTAATTGTGAATCGTGAGTCAGAGTTAGAACTCGAAGATATGGGTGGTATTTGAAAAGAGTTGGAGTTTTTGGTGTTTTGAAAATTTTAGTCTTGACAAATTAATGTATCTTTCGAATTATATGAAGAATTAGGTTTTGGTTGTAGTGAAAAAGTTATTTTTGTCAAAAATTGTCGAAAAATGATTCTGTCAGCAAGTAACTTGTTACTTGAAATGAAGTAACCTATTACTCTATTGTGTCGAAAATTTTAAAACTTCAAAAATTAATAACTTTTGAACCGTATCTCTGATTCGAGTCCCGTTTGAAGTGTTAGAAAGTTAATGTAATGAAATTTGTTTTAAAAATTGTTTAGAATCTGGTATTAATTTAATTTTCACGTGGCGATGTTGGATGAGAGATTGAGATTATTATTGATCTCGTTCTTAGTACCATACTTGTTCCTATGGCATCATACATGATGACAACATCATAATTGGGGGAATTGAAGAAGCTATTAGAAGATGTGTGGGGAGATGGATTTGTAAGACCGAGTGTATCACTTGGGAGTTCTGGTGTTGTTAGTAAAGAAGAATGGCGGTAGTATGATATTATGTGGTGACTATAGACATTTGATTAAAGTAATGATTGAAATTAAACATCCACTTCAAATTATTGACGATTTGATGGATCAACTGGTAGGCGAGTATGTCTTCAGTATAATCCAATTGAGGTTGGGTTACCTTCAGATTCGGGTGAAAGATGAGGATAGTTAGAGGAAAGCTTTCAGAACTCGTTATAGGCATTACGAATATATGGATCAGTTCGTTAATGTGTGTATTGCGAACAATTTGATTTAATCTAAGTCAGGATATATGCATGTCGAACATTGCGATGTGAGTTTCAGCATCGAAAGGGAGGAAACTTTATGCTAAGTTATCAAGGTGTAGATTACGGTCAGAGAAAATGAGTTTTCTTGAACATGTTAATTTGGGCGATGGTAAGTGTAGATCCATCCCAAATAGATGTAGTTCTACATTGGGATGCTTTGAAGTTGATTACGGAGACTAGAAGCTTTTTGGACATAACTGGTTATTATCGCAGTTTGTTTGAGACAAGGTCAAGAACGATATGTTGTTAATAAATTAGTGAGGAAATGAGATGTTGGTATTAGAAAGAATGTGAAAGTATTAGAGAAGCGCATAGAGATGCATCTTATGCCGAATTAAGAATTATGAGAGTGACGATAGCTTTTGAAGAAAAGAGAAGTAATGGTTGGAAAAAACTTAAGAGAGATTAGAATGGGTGTGGGGATGGTATTGTTGAGATTGCGATTGGAATGAAATTCAAATGTAAAATATATGGATCCTCGATGTTGTGATATTTAAATGAAAACTAAGAATTTACTAATGTTGTTAAAGTCATCTACGTGTATAAATACTTCAATTGTAACGAGATAAATTGTAATGTATTTGTATATTAGCATTCTTGAGTTGGAGGGTACTTAAAATGTGTGTGATGCTAAGTGCGAGTGAAGTAGACTATGTAATGTGTTTGAGTTATGGTGTCTCATCGACGAGATCGAATGAGAGGGAATTGTAGAAGCAGTTGTAAACCTCAAAATAGATTACTGGACCATGGTGCTTTGGGTGACTTTGAGCACAAGTTCTAAAGGAACACTATTATAGTTTAGTGATGATGGTTTATGCCCCATCGAGGTTGTCATCTACCTATTGACAAATTGAGGAACTTATCACCCTTAATCTCTTATTGATAGTATATGGGATCATGTTGGATGGAATAAACTTGTCTTGCAAGCTTGATAGTGTGTAAAGTTATTGACATTTTATTGAGAGGATAGTCGTTCACCATTTCGTGTGAACCTAATGCAAAAGTGTCTAGGAAAGAGTCGGACTTATGGAACAGTTCGTAGACTTGGGTTCAAAGGCACTTTGGCAACCACCTCATTAGCTACCAAAACACCATCCAACAATTGTCTTCCCAAAACAAAGGCACTTTGGCATGGAGAAACAGTCGAAGAAATAACTTTTTTCAACCTATCCACCAACAGCTTTGAAATCACTTTATGAAGACACTCGATAAGACAAATTGGTCTATAATCATCTGGAGAGACGGGATTAGAAGATTTAGGGACTAAAGTAAAGAAAGAATCGCACTAGAAAGAACTCCCCCATGGTGAAAGTAATTAAAGAGATGCTATTTTTACACTAGAATTTAACACCGTAGACTTACACAAGCATTTTTCATGTCACCCCTTTTATTTTAGAGGGTTGCTATTTTCCAAAATCTAGCACCTTGTAGTTATATCGTATAAAATACATCATTTTCGTGTGATGGTTTGTGTCACCAAAAACAAAAAACAATTATTAAACATTATGAAAAATTCAAAAGCGTACATATCTACTGTGTAAATGTAATCATTAGTGTAAAACTAACATTAGGGTATGATTTTACCATCATACCCTTGTGAAAATCAACCTTTTTTTTAAAATGTTTATTTAATGTTTTTGTCCTTTATATTAATTTTCTAAACATTTTAGTCTCCCTATAAAAAAAATCAACTATTAGGTCCCCAATATCGTATTTTACGTTTTTTTTTAGGTATCTCATAACAAAATAGTCTAATTTGCATACGTGACATTGAAATTATGAGGTGACATTTTTTAATTGTTGTCACGTCATTAAAAATAGACTGAAAAATATATATTTTAGAATTAAAATTTATAATATATAATTTCTAAATAAATATTTATAAACAAAAATAACTAAAAAAAATTAAAAAACGTTTAATTATTATAAAGAAAACTTAAAAAAAATAATAATAAATTTTTAAATATTTATAATGACGTGACATCAATTAAAAAAATGTCACTTCATAATTTCAATGTCACTTATGCAAATTAGACTATTTTATCTTGGGAAACACTAAAAAAATATGAAATATGATATTGGAGGACCTAATAGTTGGTTTTATTATAGAAGGACTAAAATGTTAAAAAAATTAATATAAGGGGACCAAAAATGCATTAAGCCAAAATATTTTTTATCAAAAATTTGGGGGTGTACCGGAAATTTCATTCAAAATACTAGAAATTTCCATTAAATTTGAAAAAAAAAACATTTAAAAAAATATTGGAAATTGGGGGATGATACTGGAAATTTCAAAAAAAAAATACCGAATTTTTTTGAAATTTTCGCTATTTTTCTGAATTAAAAAAAATTCTTTTTTCTTAAAAAAAATTCGAAAATTTGGGAGGTGATCAGAAATTTCAATCAAATTTTTTTGAATTTTCCGCTATTTTTCTGAATTTAAAAAAAATTCTTTTTTCTTAAAAAAAATTCGGAAATTTGGGAGGTGTATCAGAAATTTCAATCAAAGATCGAAAAATTTTGAATTTTCCGGTAAAAAAACATAATGTTTTTCGAAAAAAGAAATTTGATAATGTGTATTTGAAATTTCTACGGTATATCGAAAATTTCAAATTTTCGGTATCTAATTTTTTTTTATTCTGTGTATGTTGAAATTTTTGGTAGTGTATTTGAAATTTTCGGTATAGTGGAAATTTTTGGTAGTGTATTTTACACCCACTAAAATACAACTTTGGTGTATAGATTATTTGTGTCAAAAATAAAAAATACAAAACCTTATAATGGTGTAAATTAGATGTGTTTAAAATATGGTTAATTGAATTGTATGTTGGATTTAATTAGATTGAACCATAAAAAAATTGAACCACTAAAACGGTTATTAAACTGAATTATTTAATCAAAACAATTTCAATTCAATTTTAAATTAATTCAAAATCAATAAATTAATATTTTATAAATAAAATAATTTTTTTTTAAATATTAAAAAATTTATTACAAAAAAACTGAAAAAAAAATTGATTTCAGAAAAAAAACTGATAATTTTTTCAAAAAGAAAAAGTTAAATTATTTTTCCGAAAAATATAAAAAATTGAAAAAAAAAACATTTTGAGAAATAAAAATAAAAGTAAATTTCCAAAATAAAAAAAAAAAGGCAAAATTTTTTTTGAAAAAAAAAACTGAAAGAAGTTTCCGGGAAAAAATCTGAAAATTTTGATTATTTGAAAAATATATATATATATATTTTCCAAACTAAAATATTTTTCGAAAATAAAAAAAAAAATCTGAAAATATCTTTTCCGGAAAAAATTTTCAAAAAAAACTGTAATAAATATTTTTTTAAAATTGAAAAAAATGATTTTTTTTAAATAAAGAAAAATTCCTGAAAGATAAAAATAATTCTGGGAATAAAACAAGAAAAAAATTTGTTTAAAAATACTGGAACTTTTTTTTTTGAAAAATAAAAAAAGTTTCTGAAAAAAAAACTGAAATAATGTTTTTTTAAAAACACTGGATTTTTTTTCGTAAAACACAGGGAAAAAAATTTCTAAAAAACATTTTTTTTTTCAAAGAAATTATTTCCCGACAACATACTTTTTCTGAAAATAAAAATATTTAAAAAAAAACTGAAAATAACAAATTTTTGAAAACCAATTTAAAATTCAATTATAAAAATTAATTTTTTTAATAAAATTAATTTAAAACTAATTAAATTATATTAAATTGATTTTAAACTATAAATTAGTTTTAATAAATTATATAAGTTTAACAAATTAACCTTTTTTTTTTTTAAATAGTTTTTAATAACTAAATTGAATTTAATATAGTTTAATTCAATTCAGTTAATCAACCACACACACACACCAGTATAAATGTCACAAATAAATGTGAGAATATCATTTCCCTGAAAATTAATTGGACAACAGAAAATAGTTAAGCAAACTTTCGCAGTAAAGAGTTCAGTTCATATATTATGTGATAATAAATCAGATTTTGCCATGACATCACTTTATTATTATACCTAACAAAATATAAGTGATGAAATCTGATTAGATGACTGTCTACAAAGTTACTGCCAATCATTGCATACTCTTTCAACTATTTATTAAACTTTTAAAAATAAATCAATCGTAAGCAGTACTAACATAGCTCTTGACAACATTATCCAACAAAATTTGCAACATTGTGGTGTTTGTAGGACCAACACACCTTGGTGTCTTGAACTGACTCACAGGCACCCCTCTTGCAACTTGGCTCTCAAAAATCTTCTGGAATGTTCCTTTCTCAACAACTCGGAGCTCAAGAGCATCAATACCTTGAATCTTTCTATAAGTAACATAACCTGGCTCAAAAAAAGACTTATCCAAACAGTTGCAACACTCAGCAAGCACTTCATCACTTGTTTCACCACTGATTTCCCAGAATATGACATAGTGTCCTGGCTCTTTCGATAAATCAACGTAACTAGTGTAGTCGATCAGCTCGATTTTCTCCTCAGCTAAAAACTTGGTTGCAGTTTCTACTGATAATTGTAATTCATTCTCAGTGATCTTGTCAATGTTGATTGTAAGCAAAACATTACTTCTGCGCATAAATTTGAGTTCGGGAGTTTTGTTATGGAATCCCATAACCTTTACCACATCTCCTAGCCTATACCGGTATAAACCTGCAGGATTGGTGAAAACAATCTCATACTCCTCTCCGATCTTCACATCAGTTAACCCAACTGGTATAACCTCTACCTGAGTTCCATCAAGTTGTGCCAATGGAATGAATTCAAGTAAGCAATTTGAGGAAGAATAACATAAGTAGCAAACTCAGGAGGAACTTTAGGATTCACGTTTGAAGCAATCCAGCCTTCCGAAGAGCCATACTCCGAAGTCAACAAAGGAACTTCTCCAGCATAATGTCTCAATTTGGTCACATAGGGCAACATTGCACCTGTCATGATCGCTTGAATATACTTAACATTAGGAAAAAGCTCGGGAAACAATCCGTACCAGTTGCTTAATCCTTCGCATTTCTTGTGGATCAAGTTAGCTAGTTCAGGATTTGGTTTCAGCAATTTGGACATAGCAGTTCTGAGGGATGGAACAGTGATTCTGCTGCTAAGAACGCCTTCTTTGATATCACTAACAAGCTCTTCCCAATCTTGTTCAAATGTTCGAAAAGCATAGTTAATAGTGTGTGCAAAAGTTGATGAAATTGATTGAACCTCTTCTAAAAAGTAGTCCACATAAGAGGTGGCAGTAAAGCGATTGACGAAAATCAGGACTGAAAATTACTTCATGAGGACTAACATTTGGAGATTTAAGTGCTTGCATTGCACTCTTGTATCCTGGATTTCCGAATACATTAGCTGTGGCTGATCCTAGCATCACAGCCCCTTTTTTCTGTGATGCATAGCTGCTGAAGATAATGTTGAAAGCCTTTCCATCTTGGATAGGAAAATCTCTATAAAATGAAATTTTGTTAATATTTATGAAAAACTTAATGATAATTGAGTTATTAATAATGAATAATACCTGTTTCTATAAGCAAAAGAGGTTTGATATATTTGCACTGTGGTCTTAAACAATTCATCATTCCATGGAATAAATTTTCGATTCCCTTGACTAGTACCAGAACTGCAAAAACATAATATTTTTTCAGATAAAAGTTTTTCTAACTAATGCAAATTCAAATGAGGAGATAAATAATTTAACAAAATGTATCGCAATTCGCGTATACCTTAAGGACACAGTTGTGATTGGTTTTCCAGTGAGAATAGGAGAAACATCATCAACCATTCTATTGATATAAGGCTCCAAATCTTTGTAAGTGACCAATGGAACACAAGCCTTGAAACTTTCAGGATCAGTTCTTCCATTCAATCCTAAATTCTTCAAATATTCAGCTGATGCATTCTCTTCCAAAATCCTTCTCAGTGTTTCCTTTTGAACATTTTCAGCATCCTTTGTTATTCTCTCAAACTCTTCAATCACTTTTTCAAAGTCAACTTTTTCAACTTCTTCTCTCATCTTCACAATCCTTCACCTATTATGAACCAAAAACAAATCAAAATTAAAACTGTCATTTAATTATGTAGTATAATAAATGAGTAAGCTTTCTCAGTTTATATTTATTTATAATAATTAATATATAAAAGTTTATAATATTATAGATATTATAGATTAAATACTAGTTAACATAATAATTAACACAATTTTAATACAGATACTATGAACCATTAGAAATATGAAATAAAAAGAAAATTTGGAAAATGATGGAGAAAATGATAGACAGTAACAGAACTGAATAGTAATGAAGCAAACAAAACAGAAAATAAAATTTCAAAAAAACATTAGTCAAAAGAAATATTAAAAGTAGTCTTTTAAGGGTAAAAAGTCAACAAAACATAAAACAAAAATGAAAGTCAACAAAACATAAAACACCTCTTTACCTAAAACAAAAATGAAAGTCAACAGAAGTATACACTGTTTTGTTACTGAAAAAAATAACATGAGAGTACATTTTTATTTTCTGGTTTCTGAATCTTCAAAAACTATATAGAACTAATTAAAATGGCCCAAAAGCCAATGGACGCAAATAATACACAAAAGAAAATGAAAAATTAAAATGATTGATATATTTGAGAATAATATATACTAGATACATAAAGTTTAAAAATAAATAAATAAATAGTTATATACTAGAACAATACTAGTACTAGTATTGAGGGGACAGAAAAAGAAAAGGGTCTGTAAAAGAACAGAAAGAATGGATCTGAATTCTGAAGAAGAGACAGTGTTATGTTGTGAGAGTTAAAGAGAGAAACTTACACAAGTTTGTTGGAGACAAGACAGAGAAATGTAAGTTGCTGAGGTCAAGATTCTCCTCAATATTGAATTGTATTTATAGGCAACTTTAAAATAAGTTTGAGTTTGAAAACTTTAAGGGAATTAATATAAATTCAGTGTATATGTTGGTAAATATTTATTTTTTAAAGTTTTATTTTTTTATTTCTTGATAGTTTTCCATTTTTTCTTTACCAATATTATATTAATTAATTTATAATATTAGTTTTGAATAAGACTTGACTTGAATATTTAGATAATATCTTACTTTGTTTGAATTTTTGAAGTATAGAAATTTTTATAGATTAATGCTTAATAAAATTTCACAGAATTAGATATTTTTAAAAAATTTACTAAAAAATATTAATTCTTATCCTTTTAAAATATTCTTACTAAAAAAATTAGATAGTCGGAACATATTCATTTTACAATTTACTAAAAAAATTCATTCTTATCCTTTCATGCTTTTATTAAATTAGTATATGTTAATTTTCAAAATATATTAATTTATAGTAATGACTTTTATGTTCTTTTTCCAAAGATATAAACAATTTATTAAAAAAATATGGTTCATGAATTTAGAACAGTCTATGTTTTTTAAAAAAAAATAAAGTTTAAACTTTATATAGAATTTTTATTTAATATTATTATATTTTAAGAAGAAAATGTCAATATTTTGACTATATTACATTATTTTCAAAAAAAAAATTAATTAAATATCTCTTTCATAAATTTACTAGATACATCATTAATTTAATAAATATTAAAAATTAAAATTTATTTATAAATAAGATTGGAGAAAGTATATATCAGTAAATACACGATATATTATATGTATTGTTACATATATAATATATTATTATCCGGTTATATATTATTATCAGATTAAATGTTTTATAAATAAAAAATAATAATTTAATAATGTAATACAAAGTTCAACTTATATAGTTGAAGTTAAATATCATGCATGGAATTGAATCCCTCTTAATCGCAGTTGCGGGGGATTGAACTGTGCTTCTTTCTATTAAGTTTAGCGTTAATCATTAGTGGACCAACTAACGAAATTAGATGAATTAGATTTAGACATGCACGATGCGTGGTTGCTAATTCATTTTTTTATTTATTTTGTATCGAGTTTTAATTATTTTAAAAATTATTTAATAAATATAGATTATAATTTTATATTATAATTATTTATTAAAAAGTATAATCAAGACTATGATTTGATTAATCATTAATAAGAATGTACATTTTAATTAAATGAAAAGAAAATTTATGTTTATAAGTTGAAAGTGACATACAAGATTTATATTCTAAATTTAAATAATTCTAAAAGAAAACTAATTTATATTTTATTTTGATTTTAATGTATTTTTTAAAACTTGTCTCTCTTTTAGATATTTAAACATAACTTGTTAAATATATTTAATTATTTTTTAATCTTAAATAAAAAAATTATTTTATTTCCAGTTATTATTGAATAACGTATTCAATAGTTTTACAAATTTATGTTTATAACGTCAAATTTTAGTTATATATGAGAAATCGAGAATTTTATTTTTTTTATTTAAATTTTTTATGATATTTAAAAAAAAATATAGAGATAAAATATTAAGATTCATTAAAGACCGTGACATTCTCTATTATATTTTTAAGATGCTTAAGAGTAATTTAAACTTTTGAAAAATTGCGCAATACATGTATTAACATCAATAGTATTTTATAAATGTTGTTTTTGCTGTATGATTTCAAGAAAACAAAAAATATTTTAAAGTGTGTTGATTCAAATATCTGATTTATTTTTGAAATTTAAAAAAAAAAAATTTAGTTCGAGTAATTATTGTGTTGTTGGAATATTTAGTTAAAAATGACCATAATCTCTATCTTTCAAATATTATTTAAAAGAAGGTTGGATTATTATAAAGGGTTGAACCCCAAACTATTTATCAATATGCAAGAAAAAAATGGTTGTATTGTATCATATTTAAATATTTACAATGTGATTTTAAAATTAGACATTAAATCCAATTGCATCTTTAAATGATAGTATTATTTATTGTAAAATATATGATGAAGAAATACTATCTTATTTATTTATTTTTTAAATTAAAATATTCTAAAATTACTTTAAAGAAATTAAGTAAATAAATGTATCAAAAAATATAGAGATGAAGTATATAGACTCGGTAAGAATGTGACATTCTTTAATATAGTTTTAGTTCAATTAAGAGTAATTTAATTCTGAAAAATTGTGGAATATTTACTTAAACGTTAAAAGTGTTTTTTAAAGCTTTTGTTGCTATAACTTCAAGAAAATAAAAATTATTTCAAAGTGTGTGGATCCGAACATCTCTTTTATTTTTAAAGTTTTAAAAATTTATTTAGTTAAAATAATTTAAAAGAATCTAAAATCATATTAAAAATACTATGTAAAAAATATATCAAAATATCTTTTCTTTCATTTTTATAATTAAGAAACTATTTTAAGACAAAATATGAATAATATTCTATATATGATATATATATATATATATATATATATATATATATATATATATATATATATATATATATATATATATATATATATATATATATATATATATATATATATATATATATATATATATATATATATATATATATATATATATATATATATATATATATATATATATATATATATATATATATATGAGAAAATTTGTTTAATGTGGAAAAACGATTTGTTGAGATTTAGTCAAAAATTAATTATAGTTGTCTTATAATGTATTAAAATAATAATAATAATAATAATAATAATAATAATAATAATAATAATAATAATAATAATAAATTTATTTTGTGAGTAAATTAGTATGATATTTTTTTAAATAATAAAAGTTAGTAAATCAAAATTAGATTGTTGTAGTTTTATATTTGTGAGGATTCGAACTCATGACCTTCTATAGAGAGTATCAATATATTTTAACCTTTGAAAATTGAAGATGAATTTTGAGAGATGCCACCTAAGAAAATACATGATGTGGCACAAAAAGAAGTTAAAATGGTGCAAAATAGGAGTTGAAATGGTGCAAAATAGGAGTTGAGGTGTCACAATATTATTTGAAATATTGGATTTAATAGATATAAATAGATATTTATAGCACTAACACTAAAATGTTGAGATAAACTTTGACAAATTTAAAGAGAATTTGACTTTTTTTTATAAAAAAAGAATTTAAATTATGAAATTTATATATTTGTTTTATTGTTAACAAATATTTATTCGGGTGAAAATTTTATCTTATAACTTTTGATTTAATTTTTTTTTAAAGAAATGAACACTAGCAAAAAAAAAAACCAGAATGCAGCCTCGTGGTATTCACTTGGCAACCCATAAAGCATGACACAAAATAAATTAGCGTCATAGTAAAATCACAAGGCAGAAGCGCATGCGAAACTATTTGCTACGTGATATTTATGACACAAATTTATGTCATGATAATCACGACGCAAATACTTTAACACACTGCACATAGTTCAGAATGTAGCAGACAGATTTGTCACGTAAATCCATGACATAGATTTGTGTCATGAATATCACGAGACAAATATTTAAACTGTGCAGAGTTGCACAGATGGGTCAGGTTTGTAGAATTTTGTCTCTAACATTTGCGTCGTGGAAAGTACGACACAAAACTGAATGTTTTTAAAATAAAAAAATTATAAATACCTCAATAAAAAAAATTATAACTATAGTATTTTTCAAATAATAATTATATCTCTAAACAAAAAATATAATTAATAATCTTTTTTAAATAAATATATAAATATAAATATTAGAAAACTTAATAACCTTATACTTAATCATTTCTTTTGCACTTTTTAAAACAAATTGTATTCTTACATACAAACATTAAAACACAAAATATTTTTTACATACAACTATTAACAACCCACATACTAACATATATACACTTAATATATTTTTACTTAATTACAAAATATTAAGAACTCATATAGTCAATCCAACACTCTCTCTCTCTCTCTATATATATATATATATATATATATATATATATATATATATATATATATATATATATATATATATATATATATATATATATATATATATATATATATATATATATATATATATATATATATTAAAAATTAAAATTAAAACAAACCTTAATAAATTATTATAACTTCTTGAACCTTGACTTTGATCTTCTTCTTCCTAATTTCATTGAAATAAGAAATAAAACAAAATTGTTATAATATTAAACAAGACAAAATAAATATAGTATTCCCTTAACTTTGGATATTGAAAAGTTTAATAAAATTGATAGGAAGAGTAGAAAATTTGGAGAGAAAGAGTCAAAATTGATGATGAGAAGAGGAAGAGAAATTGTGAAGAGGAAGGAAAAATATGAACCAGGATGGTTCTAAAATAACGTAGTTTTGATTTATAAAGGATAATTACCATCGTAAAAATTACGACGCAAATGCAACAGTCATAAAATTTACTACGTGATTATCACAACACAAACGTTTTCAAAGACAAAACATCAATTCCCACAGTTTGTGTGTCAGGCACATCACGTGTTGTAGCAGGCTTTATGTTTGTCTCGTGATTTTCACAACACTAAAAAGTTTTAAAATTTTTAAATTTTCCACCACGTGAAAAGCTGGAAAATTGTGGGGGATATTTATTATTTAAGCGGGGTCGTGATTTATACGACACAATAATTTTTTCAAATTTTTTCTCTCTCCCCTACATGAAAAGTTGAACATCATTATTTTATTATTTTATATATTTAGTTTTGTGACAATCATAACGCAACCTTCCTTTTTTGCCTTGTGTTATTCACGTGGCAGGAGACAAGATTTCTAATAGTGGAAAAATGATTATATCAAATGAACGACTTTATAACACCACAAAACTTTACAACGTAAACATCACACGAAGAAGAGAAATCTCACCCTAGATCTAAACAAACCAAAGAGTTTTGCCACCACACATGATATCCCGCGATAAAATTAAGGGACTTAGTTTTTAGTCACATAAAAGACATGAAATGGTCTCTATCAAACAATTGAGCAATAAATACAATTTTGGAGTTAAACACACTATTATTCATTTTTATCCATATGACCCAAATAGTAGTGAATCATAGTAATTGTAAAAGAAAATATCACGACAAACACTATTACCACCTGAATAGTGAAAAAATTGAATAAAATGATCTTAAGATGAAACAGATCTACCCCATTAATACCTATTCACGAGGGACCAAATTAGAACATTGAATACTAAGAAATAACTATAAGGTTATTTATAGGGGTTATGGTCCCATTTGTAGACAACTCAAATGGCTTATCTGAATTTCTCTCTTCATTCCCATCAGAGGAGAATCAAGGAGCCATGAAGAACTCTACAAATTGGAAGATCAGATGCCCGCAAAGCTTCGATAATTCTCGTTGGCAAATTCAACTATGTTTCCTCTTTCATTCTCATAATTATATATTGATACATGTTTAAGGGTTTTATTTAGGATTTTGTTCTTAATTTCTATATTGATAGAAATGATAACGTTTATGAACAAAACTAACAATATCTTGTTCAATTTGATTTTGAGATTATAAATCAATTTTTTTTCAGGTTGTTAATTAAATCCTAAAAAATTGAGATTTTTTTATCTTTCAATTTTTATAAGGTTTATAAGTTTTTACTGATAATCTATCATTAAATTTTCGATATTATCTTGATTTTTTTTATTTTTATATTTACTCGCTGCCATTTCTATGATCCACCTATATGTTTGTTTATGTTTGTTTACGTGTGTGGTGGCTTGTGTTTTAATAAGTTGAAATAGGACTTGCTCTTAATTTCAAATCTTCACTTTTCAACTTGTTAATTCATTTGCACCAAGTTTTTCGTATTGTTATTTGTATTCGTTTTGTTTTGTCAAATTATGTTATCCGCAAACTCGTCGTGTTTAGCTTGAGGAGTTTTGTTGGATGTAAATGTTATAAATTTTATTTTTCTAACTCTTTTGTTGTTGTTTGGACTCAAATTTTGGTCCAGTAGCTTGAGGTTTCATTTGGTGATTTTCCGAGTTTGATTGTTTCAACTCGGATGTATGGTAATGATAGTTTTCAAAGTTGGTACACATCAGGTACTCGTTTATTGCTCTCTATAGCATAACATGTTTAGGAAATTTATCATTTGTATAATTACCATGCTATTCATTCTTTTTGCATTACTTGCTCATGAATTAAATCACTTTAGTTCCTCTTTTTACCCATAAATGTGAGGAAGTTTTCCATTGTTTACATATTGAAGGCTACATTCTTGTTTTAACTGGATTTTATTATGCTTAATATTTTGTTTTGTGTTGATTGTATGATTGCATGAAAATGATCAAGACATTTTATTTGATTTTGAGCATAAATACCTTGGCCAAATATTCAATTTACCTTGCGAGTGTGTGATCATTTATTAATCCCTTTGAGCTTTTTATCAATATCCATGTTTATTTGAACTTGATGCTTATCTATGAGTGTCAATTCACTTTTTTGTATGGATGTTGATTTTTTTGTTTCTTGAACCCTCAATTATATGTTGCTGTACGCATTTTTACATTGCCTTAGAAAGTAGGGAGTATTCACATAATGATGTTGGTTGAATTCAAGTTGGGGAGAGGAATGTTTATGTACTTATATTGTGGTTGGTATGATGTTGAGAAAAAAAAAGAAAAAAAAAAAGAAAGATTAGAAAAAGAAAGAAAAAAATGAAAAAGCTTTGAAAAAGAAAAAAAAAAAGAGTATGAATAATGTTGTGTTAATAAGTGAGGTGTTTTGGTTTGACAATGAAGAAGAAGTTTGATTGGAATTATATTGTTTGGAACTTTGTGAGTTGATCACCCTGGGTTTAAGCAAGTTTTTGTTTCGATTAGCTTTAAGACTTATCACTTGTTTGTTAACCAAGCCACATTACAACCTTGAAAATCCCTTGTGATTCTTGCATTTGTATTTTCAATACGTTTTTGGGAAGAATGCAAAATTTAGTCTTTTGTTTGCAAGATTGTGGATACATGTTTTTTTATCCTCGCCTTTGTGTGTTCTTCATCTACCGTGAATTTTGTTAGGTGTGATTCATTATTGAGCTTGTTTTGTTTTAGAATGTTTTGCATGATTTTTGTACTTAGAATTTATTTCGTTTATATGTTATCGTTGTAGGATAGTGGTAAGTATGTATTTTGTCGTGTACGTTTTTGTTTGAACCATACATTTATTTTCCGTTTTAAAAACTTGTGGAGTCGTGATTCTTTGATTATTATTCATTGTTTCTTTAGGTTTACTTGACTTTGTTTGAGGACAAACAATGTGTCAAGTTGGGGAGAGTTGATAAGTGTCAAAATGTAGTTATTTTGTATATATGTTTTGTGGCACTTATCTATTATTTTGTTATAATATCGTTGAATAACCCCACTTTTTGTTGTAAATACGTTTTAGTGCGTTTTGTGTACATATTGTACCGTTTGATTAGTTTTTTTAAAATATATTTTGTAGGTAGTTGTTGCATTATTGGAGCATTGAGAATAAAGTCCAAATGGAGCTCCAAAATGCATTGTTGATCAATAAAAGAATAAGGCTAAAAGATTGAGCCATTGGAAATTATGCAGGAAAAGAAACAAAAGTTGTTGGACTGATAGATTTCGCCAAAGTAGCTATCATCGCCGTGGGGCAAGAGAAAGGATCAAATTTTGAGATTTCTGCCTTGTTTTTGGTCGCGGGGAAAAGTTGAGTCATTGGCGAAGATGACCGGGCGATATATATATTTTGGTCAGTTGAGGACGGGTTAATTTGAGTTAATAAGAAGTTTCACGGACAATGCTTTATTTTGCGGGCGATTCTTGAACAAATTTTCTTTATCTTTCCTTTTCATTTCATTTTTTGGTTTTATGGTTTTGGGGGTGTGATGTTTTGCTCCCAATTCCATCACCCATACATTTTTGATAGATTAGTTTAGAAAACAACACTAGGGTCTTGCTCATGGAAGATTGGAGGTGGATTGCTCTACGATAGGCGTTGACAAACTGGTGTAAATGAGTAGTGTATCTCCTCTCTTCTCTTTGTATTTCTCTATTGTGTTGGTTATGTTTGTATATTTACTATGAACTCATGTATATTTGTCGCCCTTGGCGTTGTATAAAGTTTGCTTTATGAATTTTTGTTGGTAATTGTCTTAGGTTTTTACTCTATGTTAGGGGTTTGAGTTTTGCTAGTGATAAATTGCTTAGATTCTTACCTAGGATGATTATCTGTTAGTTTCTAAATGCTATAAATGGGTTTAGAGCTGACATTCACTTAGAGTATCTGATCTTAATGCCTCTGCGTTGGTGAAGTATGCCAGAGATGAGTATTGAGGTGACGCAGTTGACTTCTAGTTGTCGAGGTATGCTAGAAATGGATATCGAGGTGATTCGGGGGATTCTCAATTTGGGTTAGAAATAACTTAGGTTGTGAGAGGTATGTGATGACACGGACGAGTATCGTAGGCTGAGTATAACTGGACGATAGATTTTAGTCTGTGACGGACAGTGTGCGTTTGTTCCGGACAAGCTGTCTATCCTTTATACTTTTTGTTCATTTACTTTTTGTCTTTTATTTTCAACTCATTTAATCCCAAACTCATTAACAATAGAATTGTCGAACGACGAATCAATAACCAATCTCTGTTGACACGCTATGATATAACCTAACCGGTATATATCACCCGATAAAAATAAATACCAACTCTTTGCTTGCCGTTTACACAGCAGCAACAATGCGCTAGCATGCTTTCTTCAAAAGTTGCTTTCAGCGTGCGTGACCAGAAGTTCCATTCTTCATTAGAACTTCTAATACTTGTTTGCTCAACATAATTTGATATTTCTATATTCTTGAGTGCTTGAGTCAGAACATCATCTAAAATGAAAATAATATACATCAAAGTATCATATCTATTATACAAAATTTATTTCACTTGTTATCATCAAAGTCTAAGATATGATTAGAATTAAACTATGTTCTAACACACTACCTATTATTAATAAGGTTATTTTAATAAATGAGACTCATTTTATCATTGAAACTAACATAATTAATTATTATCTTAAAAAGTGTAAAAATCGCAAAGAGGACACCTATTGTGAGACGTGAGAGTATATTATTTATGATTGTTCATTAACCATATTCTTAATTGTATTGACCAACTTGACATTCACTATTAACCAACTTTAATTACATATATTTATTTATGATTGTTCATTAACTTTATTTTGATCCGACTAACTTGGTATATATACACTATTAACCGACTTTAATTATTGTAAAGTAATTACATATATATTTATTCATGTTTGTTAACTAACCATTTTCACAAGTGTATAAAATGGTGGGTCCACATTACATAATATAAAATAAGAGACGACAAGTGCTATCTTTACACTAAAAATTTACCTACACCGTATTTACATCAATCATCTTTTCAAATTATAAGATAAAAATAATTAATCTAAAATGCCAAATGGTATGTCTAACACTATGTATATCTATGATGTTGTTGTCATTTATGATATCAAACTAGCTTTTCTCATAAGAGAGAGAAGAAAGTGACTTTCACATTTTAGTTGTTGTGAGTATTTGAATATTGGACAAATCCTTAAAAAAAGAACAAAAGTAATTGGACAATAGAAAGTAGTTAAACAAACTTTCGCACCATTCAAAAAGTAAAGACTTCAGTTCATAGATTATGTGATAATAATCAGATCTTTCCATGACATCACTTTTTTATTTTATTATTATATCTAACAAAATATAAGTGATGAAATCTGATTAGATGACTGTGTACAAAATTACTACCACTCATTGCATACTCTTTAAACTATTTATTAGACTTATAGTTTTTATTCTTCTCTAATTGAAAATAAATCAATTGTAAGCAGTACTAACATAGCTCTTGACAACATTATCCAATAAAATTTGCAACACTGTGGTGTTTGTAGGACCAACACACCTTGGTGTCTTGAACTGACTCAAAGTCACCCCTCTTGCAACTTGGCTCTCAAGAATCTTCTGGAATGTTCCTTTCTCAACAACACTTAGTTCAAGCGCTTCAATACCTTGAACCTTTCTAGAAGAAACATAACCTGGATCAATAAAAGACTTATCCAAACAGTTGCAACACTCAGCAAGCACTTCATCACTTGTTTCACCACTGATTTCCCAGAATATGACATAGTGTCCTGGTTCTTTGGATAAATCTATGTAGCTAGTGTAGTCAATCAGCTCGATTTTTTCCTCTGCTAAAAACTTGGTTGCAGTTTCTACGGATAATTGTAAATCATTCTCAGTGTTCTTGTCAATGTTGATTGTAAGCAAAAGATTACTTCTCCGCATAAATTTGAGTTCGGGAGTTTTGTTATGGAATCCCATAACCTTTACCACATCTCCTAGCCTATACCTGTATAAACCTGCAGGATTGGTGAATACAATCTCATACTCCTCCCCGATCTTCACATCAGTTAACCCAACTGGTATAACCTCTACCTGAGTTCCATCAAGTTGTGCCAATGGAATGAATTCGAAGTAAGCAATTTGAGGAAGAACAGCATAAGTAGCAAACTCAGGAGGAACTTTAGGATTCACGTTTGAAGCAATCCAGCCTTCCGAAGAGCCATACTCCGAAGTCAACAAAGGAACTTCTCCAGCATAATGTCTCAATTTGGTCACATATGGCAACATTGCACCTGTCATGATGGCTTGAATATACTTAACATTAGGAAAAAGCTCGGGAAACAATCCGTACCAGTTGCTTAATCCTTTACATTTCTTGTGGATCAAGCTAGCTAGTTCAGGATTTGGTTTCAGCAATTTGGACATAGCAGTTCTAACGGATGGAACGGTGATTCTGCTGCTAAGAACACCTTCTTTGATATCATTAACAAGCTCCTCCCAATCTTGTTCAAATGTTCGAAAAGCATAGATAATAATATGTGCAAAAGTTGATGAAATTGATTGAACTTCTTCTCTGAAAAGTAGTCCACATAAGAGATGGCAGTAAAGCGATTGATGAAAATCAGGACTGAAAATTACTTCATGAGGACTAACACTTGGAGATTTAAGTGCTTGCATTGCGCTCTTGTATCCGGGATTTCCGAATACATTAGCTGTAGCTGTTGCTAGCATCACACCCCCTTTTTTCTTTGATGCATTGCTGCTGAAGATAAAGTTCAAAGCCTTGCCATCTTGGATAGGAAAATCTCTATAAAATGGAACTTTGTTAATATTTATAAAGCGTACTCACATATAGTATTTTTTAAAAATACATTACATAAAGTTGAATTATTAATAATGAATAATACCTGTTTCTATAAGCAAAAGAGTTTTGATATATTTGCACTGTGGTCTTAAACAATTCATCATTCCATGGAATAAATTTCTGATTCCCATGACTAGTACCAGAACTGCAAAAACATAATATTTTTTCAGATTAAAATTTTTCTAACTAATGCAAATTCAAATGAGGTGATAAATAATTTAACAAAATGCATCGCAATTGCGTATACCTTAAGGACAGAGCTGTGATTGGTTTTCCAGTGAGAATAGGAGAAACATCATCAACCATTCTTTGGATATAAGGCTCCAAATCTTTGTAAGTGACCAATGGAACACAAGCCTTGAAACTTTCAGGATCAGTTCTTCCATTCAATCCTAAATTCTTCAAATATTCAGCTGATGCATTCTCTTCCAAAATCCTTCTCAGTGTTTCCTTTTGAACATTTTCAGCATCCTTTGTTATCCTCTCAAACTCTTCAATCACTTTATTAAAGTCAAAATTTTCAACTTCATCTCTCATCTTCATAATCCTTCACCTATTATAATAAATGAGTAAGCTTTCTCGGTTTATATTTATTTATAACAATTAATATATAAAAGTTTATGATATTATAGATTAAATACTAAAAAATATATATATATTTGGAGTGGTGTATTAGCTTCTGTCTTTGTTTTTGAAGCCAATGGACCCAGCATAATAGATTTTGAAAACGAGTTAACATAATAATAAACACAATTAGTCAATTACACATTTTAATACAGATACTATGAACCATTAGAAATATGAAATAAAAGGAAAATTTGGAAAATGATGGAGAAAATGATAGACAGTAACAGAACTGAATAGTAATAAAGCAAACAAAACAGAAAATAAAATTACAAAAAAACAATAGTCAAAGGAAATATTAAAAGTTGTCTTTTAAGGGTAAAAGGGACAATATATAAAATGGTGCAGAATATTAAAAATTAGTTATTGAAAACACCTCTTTACCTAAAACAAAACATAAAACAAAATGAAAGTCAACAAAAGTATACACTGTTTTGTTCCTGTAAAAAATAACGTGAGAGTACATTTTTATTTTATGGTTTCTGAGTCTTCAAAAACTATATAGAACTAGTTAGAAATTAGAATGGCCCAAAAGCCAATGGAAACAAATAAAAAGGATTGATATATTTGAGAATAATAAATACTAGATAAATAAAGTTCAAAAATAAATAAATAAATAGTTATATACTAGAACAATACTAGTAGTAGTAGTATTGAGGGGAGAGAAAAAGAGAAGGGTCTGTAAAAGAACAGAAAGAATGGATCTGAATTCTGAAGAAGAGACAGTGTTATGTTGTGAGAGTTAAAGAGAGAAACTTACACAAGTTTGTTGGAGACAAGACAGAGAAATTTAGGAAGAGAAAAGTGAGTTGCTGAGGTCAAGATTCTCCTCAATATTGAATGGTATTTATAGGCAACTTTAAAATAAGTTTGAGTTTGAAAACTTTAAGGAAATTAATATCAATTCATATTTGCCCTTGGAATTTGGACGGAATTACGAGGGAGTATATATGTTGGTCAATATTTATTTTTTAAAGTTTTATCTTATTATTTATTTCTTGATAGTTATCCATTTTTTCTTTACCAATATTATATTAATTAATTTATATGAATACTAGTTTTGAATAAGACTTGACTCGATGTTTTAGATGATATCTTACCATGTTTGGATTTTTGAAGTATTGAAATTTTTGTTGAGAGGAGAGACTAGACTCCAGTATCAATTTAATTTTGAATCATAGTATTGAAAGATTAATGCTTAATAAAATTTGACAGAATTAGATATTTTTTAAAATATATATTCATAATCAAAACATATTCATTTTACAATTTACTAAAACAATTCATCCTTATCCTTTCATGCTTTTATTAAATTAGTATATGTCAATTTTCAAAATATATTAATTTATTGTAATGACTTTTATGTTCTTTTTCCAAAGATATAAACAATTTTTATAAAAAAAAATATGGTTCATGAATTTAGAACAGTCAATGAATTTTTTTAAAAAATTAAAATTTAAACTGCATTTGATTCTGTCGTTCATTTAATTCTGCTTGTTTTCGATTCGAGATCGTAATCGAATTTGTGTATTTTTTAGTTTGATTTTGATTATAAATTCGTTTGAAAAGCTCATTTAAAGAAAAACCAAAAAAGCTATTTTAAAGAAAAACCGAAAAGGACTTGATATTACTTCTCTAAGATAAGAGAGTGTAAATTTTATCTATATTATAATTAAGTGTTTTATTTGTAAAAAATTAAAATAAATTAAATAATTTTTATCATATATTTTATTTTAATTTTAGGCATATGCAAATCAAATAAAATAGAGTATATTTTTAACAGATTATATTATTTGTAAAAGATCTAAAAGGTGTAAATGAGTTCAGTTATAAACTAAAGACAAATTATTATATTGTGTTGTATTTTAATATGAAGAAGAAAATGAAGAATACAATAGCTTTATAAAGGAGAATGAAATTAAATTTGAAGATGACAATATCATTTTGTTTCTATAAAAATTGATTTAATAAATTAAGTATGGTATATTTTATTAATTTATAAAAAAATACATGAGACAATTGTGATCGGTAAATACAGAAATTTTACATGTCTATTTTGTTTGCTTTCCACTATATGCTCAAGTTACTTAAAAAGATACTTAGAATCATAAATTGAGTTAGAGAGTTAGAGTTACTCATAAATTGAGTTAGAGTTACTCAATTTTTTTTTAAAACTTTTTTATACCGCGTGAAATATTGGCTATAGATGTTGCTATAACACCACCGTGAATAGGAGTTCGAGAAAACTTATATTTTTCATGATTTGCGATTTATAATAAGGGATAATGGTATAATTTGTTGTTTGTTTTATTCTTGGATAATTTTTATTACAAAGAAATTAATACTGGGTTAGGTTAAATGGAAATTTTCAGAGAAGCTTCTATGTTGAGAACAGTTGGAGTTAATTTGGGTTTTAATAATTTTAAGTTATATTTTACTACTATATATCATTACCGAATAAGAGTTATGTTTTATCACTCAACTAAAATTTCACTATGATTATTATCTTTAAGAGAAAAGATGTTAAAGTCTAATCCGATATAGTATCCACTTAAGAATTGAAAGTTGAAAATTCAGAGTTGAGTTTGCCTTGTGATTTTATTTTTCATACTGGGTACAAAAGGAAAGCATAATTGGTTTTCGTTGGCCCAAATTTTATTTATGTTTTTCAAGTTAATGTTTTTGTTACTAAAATTGTTTTAAGACACTAATAAATAGAAAAAGTCTACATGTTAATATAATTATTTATATAAATAGAATAAGATAAAATTATTTTTAGAAACAAGAGTAAGTTATAAAAAAAATTATAAATGGAAAAAATTCAACTATTATACAATTATTTTATAAATGGAAATAAATTATAAATACTTTTTACACATTGACACACGGATTTAAGGGGCTTGCCTATAAATCAAAAAAAAAAAAATCACATGTTGATATAATTATTTTTATAAACGAGAATAAGTTACAATTATTTTTATAAATGTGAATAAGTTATAAATATTTTTAAAATCACATCTACAAATAGAATGGATTCATCCTGAAAAATCATACCAAAAACATGTGTTTCATAGGAACAAACTAATGAGTTGTGAACGTATCTACGGGTATAAATCCACGAGTACATGTGAACGTATCTATGAGATATCATATGTTAATTTTAATGTCCATCTTTTTATTTCTCAATTTAACATCGTAATGAAGATCTATGCAGACATAGATCTACGGGTAGATGTGGACGTATCTATGAGATACAACTGTAGACTATTCATTTTAATATTCATCTTTTAAATCTTTCTCTTGCAATTGTTTTATATAATTGAATGAGATACTACTATAGAATATTCATTTTAATATTCATCTTTTAAATCTTTCTTTTGATGTTGTTTTATATAATTGAAGTTAGAGAATTAGTTGTAAGGTTTATTGTAAGTATGAATCAATGTTTAAAAGTTGGTACACATTATTAGTCGATATTTATAACTATGTCAATGTTAACCAATTGAAGAATAAATTCAAATTTTAAAAATGGTGGTTTAGTAGACATGTAATGTAAATCCAGACAGGACTCGTGCGATAACACTGATTTCTTACTAGTTATTTTCAAAAAAGTTAATTGAATATCTCTTTCATAAACTTACTAGATACATCATTTATTCAATAAATATAAAAAATTAAAATTTATTTATAAGTAAAATTGGAGAAAGTATATATTAGGAAATCACTTATATTATATGTATTGTTACATATATATAATATATTATTATCGGGTTATATATTATTATCAGGTTAAATATTTTATAAATTGAAAATAATGATTTAATAATATAATATAAAGTTCAACTTATATAGTTGAAGGTAAATATCATGCATGGAAGCAAATATGTTATTTTATTGAATCCTTCTTAATCGTAGTTGTGGGAGGATCGAACCGTGGTTCTTTCTATCAAGTTCAACGTCAATCATTAGTGGACCAACTAACGAAATTAGATGAATATTTATGGCACTAACACTAAAATGTTGAGATAAACTTTGACAAATTTAAAGAGAATTTGACATTTTTTAATAAAAAAAAGAATTTAAATTTTGAAATTTATCCATTTATCCATTTGTTTTTATAATATTTTTTTATTGTTAACAAATATTTATTCTGGTGAAAATTTTATCTTCTGACTTTTAATTTAATTTTTTTAAAGAAATGAACACTACAATAAAATAGAATGCAGCCTCGTGATAATCATGTTGAAGAGTAATTCATATTCAGAAGCTGATGTTAGAATCAAAAGGTCTGATGTTGTTACTCAGAAGCAGAGTTGTTCAGAAATAGTAAGGCTTCTGAGGTTACTAGTCAGAAGCAGAAGCTTCTGAGGTTGCGTCCAGAAGTATGCTTAACTTCTGGATTTTGGAGTTGAGTTAGCGTAGCTATTAAGTTTAGTTTTAAGGTTACTTTAGTATTTCCTAGTTTGTACTGTTTGCTTAGTTATTAAGTTTACTTTTGTAAGGGCCTATGTGACAATTTTCTCCTTGTATAAATAGACTAGTCATAGATGTCATTTATAACAACAACCTTATTTCTTTCTCTTTATGCAGTCGTCATTCTCTCATTATTCCTATCATCTTTGATTCTTGTGCATCAACAAATTGGTATCAGTGCTCCAGTTCGATTCATAGGAAAACACGAGTGAAACGTGAGAGTTTCTGTGATTGATTTTGTTTCTGGATTCGTGTTGAATCTTTGAACAAAATTGTAACAAAATCACATTTTCTGATTCTGTGGGATTGGGAAATAGTGTGTTTGGTGAAAACTGAGTGCCTACAAGGTGAAGATGAACGAAAACGTAACGAGTACCAAACTTCCTGCTTTAATGGCAAGAACTAGAACATATGGATGATTTAGATGTGCGTATATTCGGTGCTCAAGATGTTCTTGAGCTTGTTATCGATGGCTATATTTCGATTGTAGAAGATGCGCGAAAAAGAGAGGTGCGCAGAGAAACAAGAGGAAGAAAGATTAGAAGACGTTGTTCTTTATCCATCGTGTGTATGCGAACGTGTTTGAGAAGATTGCGATTCGACGATGTCAAAAGAGGCGTGAGACACACTGCCGATGTTACGGTGGTGACACATCTGAAGAAAGTGAAGCTTTCTCTTGTTCGAATGCGAGTATAGCAGAAAACAAAAAGTGAAGTATTATTTTTACCGGTGATACATACCGGTTAGGTTATATCGTATCTTCACCACAAAGATTGGTTATTGATTCTCCATTCGACAATTTTATCGTTAATGAGATTGGGATTAAATAGTTATAAAGAAAAGTTATAAATAGAATTAAATGCAAACAAAAGTATAAAAAGGATAGAAAGCTTATCCGAAACGAATGCACATTATCCGTCACGACTAAAATCTACCGTCCAGCTTATACTCAGCCTACAAAAGACTAAATTATGCATTCATCCAAAAACTAATATTGAAAATACAAAAGCAAGAATCACAAGGGCTTTTCAAGGTTGTAATGTGGCTTGGTTAACAAACAAGTGATAAGTCCTAAAGCTAATCGAAACAAAAACTTGCCAAAACCTAAGAGAGTGATCAACTCACAAAGTTCCAAACAATACAATTCCAATCAAACTTCTTCTTCATCACAAATTGTCAAACCAAAACACCTCACTTATTATCACAATATTATTCATACTCTTTTTGTTTTTCTTTTTCAAAGCTTTTTTTCTTTTTCTTTTTTTTCTTTCTTTTTCACATTTTTTTCTTTTTCTTTTTATTTTTTCAACCTCATATCAATGACAACATAAACACATAAACATTCCTCTCCCCAACTTGAATTCAACCAACATCATTATGTGAATACTCCCTACTTTTTAAGGCAAGGTAAAAATTCATATAACAACATATAGTTGAGGGTTCAAGAAACAAAGAAATAAACATCCATACAAAAAAAGGTGAACTGAACACTCATAGACAAACATCAAGTTCAAATAAACCTGAAAATTGATAAAAGTTCAAAGGGGAAAACAAAGGTTCAAACACTCACAAGGTGAATTGAATATTTGGCAAAGGTAGTTGTGCTCAAAATCAAACAAAATGCCTTGATCATTTTCATGCACTCATATAATCAATAAAAAAATAAAAGATTAAGCTTAATAAAATCTAGTTAAAATAAGAATGTGGCCTCCAACATATATGAACAATGGAAAGCTTCCTCACATTTATGGGTAAAAAGGGAACTAAAATGATTCAAATCATGAACAAGTAATTCAAAAAGAATGAATGGCATGAAAATTGGACAAATGATAAATTTCCTAAACATGTTATGCTATAGAAAGAGATAAACAAGTATCTGACATGTACCAACTTTAAAAAAATGTTATTACCATACATCCGCGATTTGAAACGATCAAACTCGGAAAATCACAAAATGCAACCTCAAGCTACCAGACCAACATTGGAGTCCAAACAACAACAAAAGAATTAGAAAAATAATACTAATTTTGTTCAATACAAAAAGCCTTGGTGAAAGTGGGAAAAATGAAAGCCAAGTGAAATTTAAAAAGAATTCACTGGCTCTGCACAGTAGAGCGCGCTACACCAGATGCAGAAAAAAATAGTAACAGATGCAACTGTTATGCAAGCTCCACTTACACATCTACATAATCTCATTTACAAAATTATAAACTATTTACAAAACATACACACTTCCACAAGCTAAAACACTTCAAACTTGTGGAAAACAACAAATTGACATAACAAAACAAACACAAATAACAATACAAAAATTTGGTGAAAATGAATTAACAAGTTGAAAACTGAAGATTTAAAATTAAGAACATGTCTTATTTCAACTTGTTAAAACACAAGCCACCACACACATAAACAAACATAAACAAAATATGCTTGTTTTATGTCGTAAGCTCGATGCCTTTATTGTGCGAGCTAGTAACCTCCTCTCGTCATGCCATGGAATTGTCAAACCGCGGAAACCTAAAGAAAGTGTCCTAACATTCACACAACAAACGTTACGAAAACGAGACAACTTACAATAATACTTGAAAACAAGGTAAAACACACATTTGCACAAGTATGGAAAGTAAACACACAACATGTACAAGTAACAATATACAAGTTCATATACAAAGTCTATACAACATATACATTAATTACAAAACTCAAAAACAATAAAATTATTGCAATAGAAACAATAAAATCAATCCCGACAATGGTGCCATTTTGTTCGAATGCGGTATAGGCAAGCAAAAAGTAAAGTATTTTTATCGGGTTATATATACCGTTAGGTTATATCATATCGTGTCCACATAGATTGGTTATTGATTTGCCATTCAACAATTCTATCGTTAATGAGTTTGAGATTAAATGGTGCAAAGAAAAGTTATAAAGAAATTAAATACAAACAAAAGTATAAAAAGGATACTTGCCAAACGAATGCACAATATCCGCACGACTAAAATCTACCGTCCATTTATACTCACCTATGATATTCGTCTGTCATCACATATCTCTCACAACTTAAGTTATTTCTAACCCAAATTGAGAATTTAACCGCATCATCTTGATAGCCATGTCTGGCCTACCTTAACAAAACATAAGTCAACCATATCACTTGCACTGGCTATGTCTAGCCCAACACCCTAACACAAAGGCATTAATAAAAAATACTCTAAGTAAATGTCAGCTCTAAATCCATTTCTAGCATTGAGAAACTAACAAATAATCATCCTAGGTAAGAATCTAAGCAATCTATATCTAGAAAAGTTCAAATCCCTAATACAAGGTAAAAACCTAAGACAATTACCAACACAGGTTCATAAAGAAAACTTTATACAACGCCAAGGGCGACAAATATACATGAGTTCAAGGTAAATATACATACAAACCCAACAAATAGAGAAATACATAGATAGGAGAAGAGATAAACCACAAATCTACACTGGTTTGTCAGAGCCAATCGAAGAGTAATCCACCTCCAATCATCCATAAGCAAGACTCTAGTGTTGTTTTCTAAGCTAATCTATCATAAAAGTATGGTGATGGAATTTGGGAGAAAAAACTTCCCCAAAACCATAACCTAAAAAGTGTTGAAAATGAAGTTATAAATACATCTCAGTAGGTCCCGCTCAGCGGCCTCAAATATTTACACGTTAAATTGCCTTAATCCCGCTTAAGACATTTACACATTAAACCGCCTTAATCCCACTTAGCGGCCTCTAAAATGAAGTCTCGAACAATACCAAAGCCTCATTTTGCGCTCCACCCCCACCTGGCTCGAACAAAACTTCCCAAAATGGACTTTTATTGTGAACGCATCCGAGCCGTGTCTTTGACACTTTATTCCTCAATGCTCCAAATGTGAAACAAATACCTACAAAAATAAATTAAAACTAGTCAAACGGTACAATATGTACACAAAACATAATAAAAAACGTATTTACAACAAAAAGTGGGGTTATTCAACGATTATTAACAAACAAGAACGAATAAGTGCCACAAAACATATATACAAAATAATTACATCTTGGCACTTATCATATCTAAGAAAGCAATATGAAAATCTCAACATGAAGAACAATGAGAAGGTTTCAGAGTATATCTCCAGAGTGATTCTGATCACTAATGAGATAAAGGCATGTGGAGAAACTCTTTTTGAACAAGTAATAATAGAGAAGGTAGTGAGGTCTCTGAATCCTCAATTTGATTACATTGTTGTAGCAATTGAACATTCTAAAGATATGGAAACCATGAGAATAGAAGAGCTGCAAAGTAGTCTAGAAGCGCATGAGTTACGTCTAACTGAAAGAACTTTTGAGAGGGAAGTTGACCAGGCTCTGAAAGCGTCTTTTGTCAAGAAGGAGCAGAAGCATTCTTGGTAAGAGGCCAAGAATAGACGTGGTGATAGATTCTAGAAGTCAGAAACCTCAACTCCTGATAAGAAGAAACATTAGAAGGGAAATGAGAAGTCTGACAAGAAGAAAGTTCAATGTTACTGTTATAAGCAGTTTGACCACTTTGCTAAAGATTGTTGGTTAAACAAAGAAGAAGCAAAAATAGCCAGAGGAAATTCTGATGATGAACCTGTGCTATTGATGGCTTATGAATCCGACGAAGAATCTGTCAAATTGTCATTTTCTGATTCTGAAGGGGATGAAGATGACTCTGAATATTCTAATTCTAGAGGAGTGTTTCTTTATGATTCAGAATCAGAAAATGACATTGAAGATTCTGAAGTTGAGTCAAAATCTGAGGTTTCGAAAGAAGAGTCAGATTTAGAAGATGACTCTGAAGCTGAAGACAATTCAGAATCCGAAGGAGATTCTGGGTCTGAAGAAGAATTAGAAGATGAGTTAGAATCTCAAGGAGATTATTCTTCTGAAGATGAGTCAAAACTTGAAAGTTCTGAAGAAGAGTTAGAGTCAGAAGATGATGAATATTCTAGAGACTCAAAAGATGATTCAGATAGTGAATTTGATTTTGATCCAAATTTTAATGATGATCCAAAATCTGGTGGCAATCATGTTTCTGGAAGGGAATACTCTAAAGACGTATGTTCTAAAGGAAAAGCTTCTGGAGATGGTCATGCTTTTGGTTGTAATCATGACTCTAAAGGTGGACCTTCTGAAGGAGGAGATTCTAAAGGTAGTCCAGCCTCTGGTGGTGGTCATGATTTTGAAGGAGGAACTTTTGAAGGTGGTGTTTTTGGACAAAGTCCAGAAGCTAATAAAGGTGAATTTTCTGGTGGTAGTCAAACTTATGAAGAAATACCAGAAGGAGATATGGTTCCAAAATCAGAAAGAGATTTTGAACCGGTGGATATTGAAGAAGTTCTCAAGAAGAAAGTATGGTTGAAGGCCATGAAAGAAGAACTTGAGGCTTTCGAAGGAAACGAGACTTGGAAGTTAACTGAGCTTCCAAAGAAGAAGAAAACCATCGGCGCCATATGGGATTTCAAGGAGAAATCATTTTGAATGGAGTGCACATCGTAGCAATAAGAAGAAACTTGCAGATGTTTTGATGAAGGATGTCAAGACTAAACATCTTATCCATTTGAGGGATGGAATTGGTGTTGTAGACTATGGTTAGTAGAATATGAATTAAGGGATAGTGTTGAAGAGTAATTCATATTCAGAAGCTGATATTAGAATCAGAAGTTCTGATGTTGTTACTCAGAAGCAGAGTTGTTTAGAAGAAATAAAGCTTATGAGGTTGCTAGTTTGAAGCAGAAGCTTCTGAGGTAGCGACCAAAAGTATGCTTAACTTCTGGGATTTTGGAGTTGAGTTAACGTAGCTGTTAAGTTTAATTTTAAGGGTACTTTAATATTTCCTAGTTTGTACTGTTTGCTATGAAGTTTACTTTTGTTAGGGCCTATGTGGAAATTTTCTCCTTGTATAAATAGACTAGTCATAGATGTCATTTATAACAACAACCTTATTTATTTCTCTTTGTGCAACCGTCTTTCTCTCATTATTCCTATCATCTTTGATTCTTGTGCATGAATAAATCACGAGGCAAACCCATAAAGCATGAAACAAAATAAATTAGCCATATTAAAATTACGAGAGCGCGGGAAACTATTTGCTACGTGATATTCATGACACAAATTTGTGTCATGATAATCACAACACAAATACTTTAACACACTGCACATGGTTCATAACGTAGCAGACAGATTTGTCACGTGAGTCCATGACATAAATTTGTGTCATGAATATCATGAGGAAAATATTTAAACTGTGCAGAGTTGCTCAGATGGGGTCATATTTATAGAATTTTGTCTCGAACATTTGCGTCGTGGAATGCACGAATCAAAACTGTATATTTTTAAAATAAAAAAAATTATAAATACATCAATACGAAAATTATAATTATATATATATATATATATATATATATATATATATATATATATATGCATTTTTAGAAATTAAAATTCAAACATACCTTTATAGATTATTATAACTTCTTGAACAACTTCTTGAACCTTGACTTTGAACTTCTTCCTAATTTCATCAACAAAAAAATTGAAATAAGAAATAAAACAAAAATGTTAAAATATTAAACAAGACAAAATAGATATAGTATATCTTTAATTTTTGATATTGGAAAGTTTAATAAAATTGATAGGAAGAGTAGAAATTTTTGAGAGAAAGAGTCAAAATTGATGATGAGAAGAGGAAGAGAAATTGTGAAGAGGAATGAAAGATATGAACTAAGGTGGTTCTAAAATAATGCAGTTTTGATTTATAAAGGGAAATTACCGTCGTGAAAATCACGACGCAAATGTAATAGTCATAAAATTTGCCACATGATTATCACGACACAAATGTTTTCACAGACAAACCATCAATTTCCATAGTCTACGTGTCAGGCACATCACGTGTTGTAGCAGGCTTTATGTTTGTCTCGTGATTTTCACGACACTAAAAAATTTTAAAATTTTTGAATTTCCCACCACATGAAAAGCTGGAAAATTATGGGGGATATGTATTATTTAAGTGGCGTCATGATTTACACGACACAATAATTTTTTCAAAATTTTTTCTCTTCCCCCTACGTGAAAAGCCGAACATCATTATTTTATTACTTTATATATTTTGTTTCGTGACAATCACGGTGCAACCTTCCTTTTTTTGTCTCGTGTTATTCACTTGGCAGGAGACAAGATTTCTTGTAGTGGAAAAAAGATTATATCAATTGAACGACTTTATAGCTCCACAAAAATTAAACCATAAACATCATACGAAGAAGAGAAATCTCACCCTAGATCTAAACAAACCAAAGATTTTTTCCACCACACATGAGATCCCGCGATAAAATTAACGGACTTATTTTTTAGTCACATAAAAGACATGAAATTGACTCTATCAAACAATTGAGGAATAAATACAATTTTGGAGTTAAACACCCTATTATTCATTTTTATCCATAGGACCCAAATAGTAGTGAATCATAGTAATTATAAAAAAAATCACGACAAACACTATTACCACCTGAATAGTGAAAAAATTGAATAAAATGATCTTAAGATGAAACAGATTTACCCCATTAATACCTATCTATGAAAGGAGATGTTGTCAAAGTGAACCGAAGAACTCATGGTAGAGAAATAGATGTTGAGCTGACTCCACCGTACCATCCTCAGACACATAATTAATTCTCTTGAAATAATTTATCGATTGATTAGGTTAACCTTAGTGGATAACCTGTCTCACGTCAGCCGCCACGTGTAGATAGTAATTATACCAAACATATTTGTTTAGTGATATATAATTTCACATAGTTTTGTATTTTGTATGTATCACTAACAAATATTTATCCAAATTTATTTATATCGTATTTTATTTATGTATCTATTATCTTTTTATGTACTTTTGAAAAGAATTTGTTTGATTCTTTTTTATATTAATCCATGATAAATATTCGTTATGTACTTTATCCTTATAAGTCGAATGATGCTCATTATGTTAATTTCTATTATAAATTTACAATGTTCAAATTAATTTAATGAGTGATTTGGATAAAATAAGCATATATGAATTGTACGTTTTAAATGACTCAAATAAAACAAAATCCTGATAAAATTATAAGTAACATGGAATAATTATTCTATATATATATATATATATATATATATATATATATATATATATATATATTATATTACAAAATATTAATTTTAACAAATTTTTTAGTCACAAACATTTGTCTAGTGTATAGTTATTTTGGTGGGAACATAAAATAGGTAAAAGATCAATCGCGTCATCAGTGGAATGTCTCTAGTATGATGTTGGAAGTTTCCAGTGATCAAAGGGATACCTGCAAAATAAACACTCTAAAGTCAAAGTCAACAAAGTTGAAGAGGTGAAACTTGTAAGTATGTGGTGATTGTACACAGTGTGACGCAGAGTCACACTTATATAGGAACACGGGTGAGAACCATTATTGGTGAGTGTGGTTACGTGATAAAGGGTTGGATGAGCCAAATAGTTGAGATGTAGACGTGTATTAGTTTAGTGTGGAGTATTCTAGCAGAAGCACATATGTTTTTCATCCTAAGTAAGCACGAGATCGGTTTGGGATGATCTAGGTGGACCAATTGGCTAGTTCGAAACAGTTTTTCTCAAGTCCTTGCTATGAGTCATGAAGCTATGCTTTTCTATGGGAATATCATGACTGGCTGCAGGGAATTTTTATGAGATACCTTTTGGCGCTCGAGGCACTCAAATGTTGTTATGAAATTGAGGTTGTAAATGGACTGTTAGTCATGGCCTCCTACATTTCATTGATTCTTAGTCGTAGATATTGGAGCTCTTAGTTTCCTATATATTGAGGAAGTAATTCCAATTACTCTTTTCAAATTCCTTCTTCCAAAGCATCATAAATCATTTACCCCTCAGTATTTTTAAGTTTTAGTCATCTATTTGCTTTATGTGATCTTTATTCCCCATCATGAGATATCTCTTGGGTCTTTGGTGGGGTTTGCTTCTTAACTCTTTGAAACCTGCAAATGCCCAAGATATTGATCTATATTCCTTATTATATATGTAATTTGTGCTTTCTCCCTAGGTATGGCCAACACAAGAAACCCAAGTGTCTTTATTGTGAACTTGGTTAATGACAATGACCTTAGTGATGCAAATTTCCAAACCGCAAAGCTATTGATAGACCTAATAAATTTAGAAGTGTTTTCTAGAAATTTTAGGAACATGGCGATGAAATTTGTAGAGGTTAAGGGGAATAAAGAAGTTAGGGTCCAAAAAGAAAAACTCTTTAAACTGATGGGTCCCTATGGGGATATAAAATATTCCCCAAATATTGATATTATTGAGATGGGAGAGATGCCTCTATTGATATTGACATCATGGAGATTTATCACAAATTATCTTTCCCAGCCATGGAATTTCCTAACCAAAAACATGTATATTAAAGCCCATATGCACTCTTTTGGCTACTAATCTAAAACGAGATATGTGGTGGTTCAAATTATAGTTACATGCTCTTACTTAGTGCCATAACCTTTTATTCGTTAACAATGGTGCATGGATGGTGCAGAAGATCAAATGAAACATTGAGCTTCATGTGGATGTGGATGACTTGTCTTGGGTATATCAAGAAAATTTATGGAAAACCTTTTTCTTCATCAACCAACAGAGGTTGGAGCCCATCTTATGAGACGTGATCCTTCTTCTGATTAAAGGATATTTTGCACTGAAGGTGAGAAAAGACCATGTAGTCGATATGTTGGGTGTGTTCTACCTCTATTCGAGTGTCTATTCTCTTGGATGGGGTTCAGACTCCCTTTTAATGATTTTAACATCGATATTGTATATCATCTAAGGCTTATGTTAAAGTTACACCCTGTGAGATAGACTTATGTTAAAAAAATTTCAGTACTTGTGTGATTACAAGAATAATGCCCATACTTTGACGCATTTCTTCCGTGTTTTCAACATACAAAGAAATTTGGATACGTTAGAAAATGGCTAAGGGTTTATCTTGTTTAGGCAAGGAAATTATATGTTTGAAGTATGTATAGATATTCTCAATAATTTCAAATATACTATTTAGTGACCCTCAATCACCTTTCTCCTAAGAGTATTTGTGACATTCCAATGAGGCATTCCTCAATGCCTTGCTCTTCTATGAATTGCACTAATAGATTGCATAAATTGTGGTGACAAAATCATTTTTTTAGTCAAAGGTTGTATACCTATCTTAGGAAGAGATGTATTTGAAAAAAAACATCACTACCTTTTGGGAAGACCTTGGTTATGTGGAAGGTGTGAGATCCTTAAAAGGAAGTTCCCCAAAAAACAAAAAATGTCATATTGAACTCACTTGTTGATTGAGGCATATACACAATAGTATAAGGAAAATATTTTTGGTGGGTAGAAAAAAATGAAGGTTCCCATGTCTCATTTGAGGAAGACTAATGAAGGTTCCCATGAGAGGTTGGCATACAAAAAATATTTTGTTTAGAGACCCGTTCTAAAGAGGCCCGAAGAAAGGGTTCTTAACAAAAATAGACAAAACCTTGGAGGGGGCTCCTATGATCCTCTATCAACCATGCTTCTACCTTTCCTCCTCAACCTCGGGCCTAGAAAGACCAAGGAACTTTAACCTAATGTTTCAAATAATGGTTACATCTATTTTGGTGATTTGACTGAGTATGTCTGTTAGAAGGAGATGGGCGAAATGACTTATCAAATGAGTAGGGAGGCCGATTTGTTGTCTTTTAGGGTTTTTGGATTAGATGATGTCTTAAATCCCAAAAGCCTTCAAAAATAAAAGGAATCTCTCCAAGAATATTATGATTTTACTATTACTGAGAAGGACCAGCTCTGTCACGAGCTTATTGAAACGAGTAAGCTCTTGAGGGAGGTAGGTGACAAGGTGTAAATGAATGGGTCTCCATATACCTTAGATGGGAGGGTGATACACATAGCAGAAGTTGTTACAGATAATAAGGCGGCCTTGAATTCCATCAGAAAGCTCTGTTTGACACATAAACTACCTTGGTCAATGTCAATAAGGCTCTTGATTTTTTCAACAAGACAATGGAGGAGTTAGAAGAATTAATGTGTGATGGCAATACAAACTCATAGGTGATCCATGAGAAGATGCGAGAGGGGAAAGTTGAGAAAGTTTACTTGAATAACTACTTTGTGAAGGTCCCCAAGATCGGTTACTCAATTATACAAGGTTCTTTTTATAATTATTTGAAAAAGGTGGAGTTTTTCCTGCCAAACATAAAAGTATCCAAGGAGAAAATCCATTTAGAAAAGGAAGTAATCGGTGGAAAAGTGATCCCTCTTGGAGAAACCCTCTACATCCAATCAAAACACGAACATCACAACTATATATATATTAAAAGCTACACTGTGAAACTCAAACATTGATAATGAAAGCATTTGGATTGAAAATGTTGTTCGTTTTGGATTGGTTGTATTATGCAAAATAACATGCAGTATGTTCATGATGTTTATGGTACATGAAGGATACATGTGAAATACAATGTTCCAATATGTGTGCTGCAACATATGATATCTAACAACAGACAAATATTATTACAGTATGAGTTTAGCTTTAGCATTTCATGATTATAACTCAAAATAGTAATAAAAAATTGTATGGTTTAATATTTCATGATAAATTTACAACAATATTACAATTTTTCCGATTGGATGGATCCCTCCAACTTTTCACTAGTTTAAAAATTATCGAAAATATCTTGAAAGTTATCGTAAGGTATATAATTTGGATGTGAAATTCCTCGATGCTTCTATTTAATATGCAATTTTGTGGTATAAATCTTGACACATGCGTTCTTTTCTAATAGGTGGAATCAATACCTGCAGTTTTTGGTTGTTGAATGGAATGAAATTAGAAAAATATTGACCAAGATTTACATGAGGACCTCCTTGCTTTCTTCTACATTTATTCATTCCTATTAAGTGTTTATGTTGTATTTAACGATATACTGATAATGTTGGAAACATTTTCTATTTCTAGTTGAAACTTCAGGTTTAGAATATGATGAGATCTTCGATGATTTGAAGGCAGCCAATAACCTACACTTTCTTTAACTTTCCTTCAATAAACAATTACATAAATACTATGAACAAATGTGCTTAAATATTACTTTATGATTTGTCAATTTTGGTACATATTATCTTAATATGCATATGATTAGGGATGATAATAGGTATTCATGAGCACGGGTACTAGTCTCCGCTACCCGTCCCGCTTAATAAATTTGATATCCGTCTTCCCATATCCGCGGGTCGTTAGATGGATATCCGTTAATTTTGAGATATCCGCGGGTATTAACGGGTATCCATGAATACTATTATTTAAATATTTTAAAAATGTGTATATTTAAATAACTATTTTTTAATATCTTTAAAATAAAAAAATATTTTCAAAGTTAACACATAATAAATATTAATAAAAATAAATCACTTTCATTTTATTTATTCTTTATCCAAATAATAATAATATCATATTTAAGAAAATAACAATAATAATTTTGAACAAACAAATTAATATTTAAGTATTTTTTTCTAATTATTAACGGATACGGATATCCACGTGTACGGGTAACATCAAATCCATATCCGTATCCGTAAATAATCGAATAGTCAAATATCCGTTTATTTTACCTGTGGATATCCATTAAGCCATCATATCCATATCCGTGACGGGTTTTATCCGCGGGTACGGTTTTTTTGCCATCCCTACATATGATTGCTATTATGTACATTTAATATTAATTAAAATTTTATTTATAATTGAGGAAAAAATATCAAGGAATTGCAACAAAAAAGTAATTTTAGTTTCCAACATAACACTTTTACCTATGGTCAAATGTTGTAGCTAAAACCAAGAGAAATAGTGACAGACAACTACAACTGTAGATAAACGTATATGTCAGTAAGACATTAACTCGAACTCAAAAATCCGAGGCTAAACGTATAATATAGTGTACGATCCACATGGCCGTCGATACTTTACAATTTGTCTTTTAGCTACGGAAAAATAACATATAGTGACATATTTGTCCGTCACAACATGTCAATTTTATTGTACTGTAGATTTATTATATCTAAAATTCACTCTTCAAAAAAGATCCATCAAGAGAGTTAATTCGGATGTTATTGTACAACATGTGGACTACAATGTTCCAACATGTCTGTAGTGCGATATACAACTTTAAAATAAGTTTGAGTTTGAAAACTTTAAGGAAATAAATATCAATTCATAGATTCATTTTTGTCCATGGAATTTGGACGGAATTACAAGGGAGTGTATATGTTGGTCAATATTTATTTTTTAAAGTTTTATCTTATTATTTATTTCTTGATAGTTATCCATTTTTTCTTTACCAATATCATATTAGTTAATTTATATGGATACTAGTTTTGAATAAGACTTGACTCGATTTTTTAGATAATATCTTACTATGTTTGATTTTTTGAAGTATAGAAATTTTTGTTGAGAGGAGAGATAGACTCTAGTATCAATTTAATTTTGAAATAGTATTGAAAGATTAATGCTTAATAAAATTTGACAGTTAGATATTTTAAAAAATATATATTCAGTCAAAACATATTCATTTTACAATTTACTAAAAATATTCATTCTTATCCTTTCATGCTTTTATTAAATTAGTATATGTTAGTTTTCAAAAAAATATTAATTTATAGCAATGACGTTTATGTTCTTTTTCCAAAGATATAAACAATTTTTTAAAAATATATGGTTCATGAATTTATAATAGTCAATAAATTTTTTTAAAAAAAAATAAAGTTTAAACTTTTGTATAGAAGTTATGTAATATTATTAAATTTTTAAGAAGAAAATATCAATACTTTGACTATATTACATTATTTTCAAAAAAATTAATTAAATATCCCGTTCATAAAATTATTAGATGCATTATTTATTCACCAAATATATAAATTAAAATTTATTTATAAATAAGATTAGAAGAAGTATATTAGAAAATACACTTTATATTACATGTATTTGTTATGTATGTAATATATTATTATCAGATTAAATATTTTATAAATAAAATATTATGATTTAGTAATGTAATATAAAGTTCAACTTATATACGAAGGTAAATATCATGAATGGAAGTGAATATATTTTCTTATCGAATCGTTATGCACTATAAATAAATTTTTTTTTTGCTTTATGACATTAATAGGATCAAGTCTCTTTTGGATTGCAGTTGTAAGGGATCAAGTTGTGATTCTCTCTATCAAATTCAGCGTCAATTATCACTGAATTAACTAACGAAATTAGATGAACATTTATGGCCATTTACACCAAAAAGTTGAGATAAACTTTAACAAATTTAAAGAGATCTTTTTACTTTTTTAATAAAAAAAAGAATTTAATTCTGAAATTCATATGTTTGTTTTTATAATACTTTTATTGTTAACAAATATTTATTGGGGTAAAATTTTTATCTTTTGATTTTTTATTTAATTTTTATAAAAAAAAAGAACACTAAAAAAAAAGTATACAGCCTCGTGATAATCATGGGAAAACTCAAAAAGCATGACACAAAGTAAATTAGGGTCGTAGTAAAATTACGAGACAGGAGCGCTTGCGGCAACTTTTTGCTACGTGATATTCATGACATAATTTTGTATCATGATAATGACGACGCAAATACTTTAACACACTGCACATGGTATAGAACGTAGCAGACAAATTTGTCACGTGTTTTTAAAAATAAAAATTAAAACATACCTTAATAGATTATTATAACTTCTTGAACAACTTCGTGAACCTTGGATTTGATCTTCTTCCTAATTTCATCAACAAAAATTGAAATAAGAAATAAAACAAAACTGTTAAAATATTAAACAAGAAAATAAATATTGTATACCTTTAACTTTTGATATTGAAAAGTTTAATAAAATTGATAGGAAGAGTGGAAAATTTAGAGAGAAAAGGTAAAGATTGATGATGAGAAGAGAAAGAGAAATGGTGAAGAGGAAGGAAAGATGTGAACCGGGGTGGTTCTAGAATAATAGAGTTCTAGAAAAGGGGTGTTACATTAGTGGTATCAGAACAATGGTCGGTCAGATTGGCCAGGTTATTAATGAATCTAATTCTTGTTGTATTTGATTTGTGTATCTGACACAATCGATACTGTTGTCTGTAGTTGTTGGATGTCTTAGGACGATGGTTGCTGGCAGGAATGATGATGCTATTGCTAAAGCCTTGAGGATGTTGGCTGGATATCTTGGGCAAATTCCGCAGGCTAATGCTAGTCACAGAGATGAGGGTGATGAGTTTCGTGCTTTGGGGAAGTTTCAGAGGAACAATCCTCCCATCTTTAAGGGATAGCATGAATCTGATAAAGCGCAAGCATGGTTGAAGGAAATTGAGAAGATCTTCGGAGTTATGAACTGTATTGATGCGCAGAAGGTATAGTTTGGTACATATTAGCTTGAAAAGGAAGCTAAAGATTGGTGGAACAACATTGTTCAGAGGTTTGATGAGGAGGGTATTAAGGTTACTTGGGTTCTTTTTCGTGATGCTTTTCTGGAGAACTGTGTTCTAGAAGATGTGTGTGGCAAGAAAGAAGTGGAATTTCTTGAGCTGAAGCAGGGTAATGGAATTGTAGCTGAGTATGTTACAAGATTTCAAGAGCTGATTCAATATTGTCCTCATTACAACACTACTAATTCTGAGAGATCTAAGTGTATAAAGTTTGTGAATGGTTTGAGACCTGATATCAAGAAGGCTATTGGTTATCAACAGATTGCTCGTTTTGCTGAGTTGGTGAACAAGAGTAGGATTTATGATGAAGATGGTAGGGAGAGTGCCTCTTACTACAAGAATTTGAATGATAGGAAAAAAAAAGGTCAATTCCATGGAAAGTTGTATGATGACAAGAGTAAGCAACAAGATGGTTATGGCAATAAGTCAAGTGGGGGAGGAGCTTCTACTTCGACTAAGTGATTCAAGTGTGGTTTGGAAGGGCATCGTGCTTCTGATTATGGAAAGGATATTGGAAAGTTCTTTAAGTATGGAAATCCAGGTCACAAAGTTGTTGATTGCAGGGTTGGTTCGAATGTGACTTATTACAATTGTGGTGAGCAAGGGCACATTAGTACCAAGTGTGATAAGCCAAAGAAGGAGCAAGCTAGAGGGAAAGTTTTTTCATTGTCTGGTGCTGAGACTGCTATAGAGGATACACTAATCTGAGGTACGTGCTTTATTAATGGTACACCTTTGATTGTTATCATTGATACTGGTCCAACGCATTCTTTTATTTCTTCAGATTGTGTTAAGAGGTTGAATCTTGATTTGTCTGATATGCATGGAAATATGATTACTGATACTCTTGTTATTGGTTTTGTGTGTACTTCTGTTGCATGTCTGAATTGTCCGTTGAGTATTTTTGGTAGAGATTTTCGGATGGATTTAGTTTGTCTTCTGTTAGATCAACTCGATGTCATTCATGGTATGAACTGGTTGGAATACAATCATGTTTTTATCAACCGTTTTAACAAGACAATTATCTTTCTTGTTTCTAGTGTTGAGAGGGATTTGTTTTTATCCGCTAAGCAAGTGGATGAATCTTTGAAAGATGGTTCTGTGTTATTTGCTTTGTTGGCATCGTTATATCTCGGTGAGAAACGAACTATGGGTGAATTTCCTATTGTCCATGATTTTCCTGAGGTATTTCCTGAAGATGTAAGTGATTTTCTGCCAGAGCGTGAGGTGGAGTTTTCAATTGATTTAATTCCTGGAACTAATCATGTTTCGATGGATTTATATCAGATGTCTGCTTTTGAGTTGAAATATTTGAAGAGTCAACTTGAGGATTTGCTTGAGAAGAGGTTTATTCGTCCGAGTGTGTCGTCGTAGGGTGTACCTGCTTTGTTGGTTAAGAAGAAGGAATGTTATACGAGGTTGTGTGTTATTATAAACAACTGAACAAGGTGACTATTAAGAACAAGTATCCACTTCAAAGGATTGATGATTTGATGGATGAGTTGGTTGGTGCTTGTGTTTTCAGTAATATTGATTTGAGGTATGGGTATCACCAAATTTGTGTGAAGGCTAAGGATATTCAAAAGACTGCTTTTAGGACAAGGTATGGTCATTATGAGTATTTTGTAATGCCATTCGGTGTGACTAATGCTCCTGGTGTATTCATGGAATATATGAATCAAATTTTTCATGAGTATCTGGATCAATTTGTTGTTGTGTTTATTGATGATATTTTGATTTATTCCAAGAGTGAAGACGATCATGCTGAGCATTTGAGGATTGTGTTATCTATGCTGAAAGAGAAGAATTTATATGCTAAGCTTTCTAAGTGTGATTTTCCTTGGGCATGTGATTTCGAGTGGTGGTATTTCTGTGGATCAGTCGAAGATTGAGGTCGTATCTCAATGGGAGGCTCCAAAATCTGTTTATGAGATTATAATTTTTCTTGGTTTGACTGGTTATTATTGTAAGTTCATTGAAGTTTTTTTCTAAGTTGGCGTTATCTTTGACGCAGTTGACAAGGAAGGGTCAAGCTTTTATTTGGACTTTGTAATTTGAAGCTAATTTTCAAGAGCTTAAGTAAAGGTTGACAATCACTCATATTTTGATTTTGCCTAATCTGGAAGAACCATTTGTGGTGTAGTGTGATGCTTCTTTGATGGGTTTGGGAGGTGTGTTGAAGCATAATAGGCAAGTGGTAGCTTATTCTTCAAGGAAACTTAAAGTTCATGAGAAGAATCATCTGATGCATGATTTAGAGTTGACTGCAGTTGTGTTTGTTTTGAAGATTTGGAGGCATTATTTATTTGGTTCGAGATTTGAGGTTTTTAATGATCATAAGAGTTTGAAGTATCCATTTGATAAGAAATAGTTGAATATGAGGCAAATAAGATGGTTAGAATTCTTGAAGGATTATGATTTTGGTTTGAATTATCATCCGGGTAAAGCGAATGTTGTAGCTGGTGCTTTGAGTAGGAAATCTTTGCATATGTCGATGTTGATGGTGCGAGAGTTGGATTTGCTTGAGCAATTTAGAGACTTGAGTTTGGTTTGTGAAGCGACTTCTTCGTGTGTTAAGCTTGGTATAATAAACTTACTAGTGGTATTCTGGATGAGATTCGTGAAGGCCAGAAATCGGATTTAGTTTTGGTGGATAAGTTGACATTGATCAATCAAGGTCGAGGTGGTGATTTTCGGATTGATGAGAATGGTATCATGAAGTGTCGTGATAGAGTTTGTATTCCCGATGTTGGGGATTTAAGGAAGATAATTCTTGATGAAGGACATCATAGTGGTTTGAGTATTCATCTTGGTGCTACTAAAATGTATCAATATTTGAGGAATTTATTTTGGTGGTCTGGTATGAATAAGGATATTGCAGAGTTTGTGTATTCTTGTTTGATCATCAAAAGTCTAAGATTGAACATCGAAACCGTTTGGGTTGTTGCAACCGTTATCCATTCCTCAATGGAAGTGGGATAACATTTCTAGGGATTTTGTTTTTGGATTTTCGAGGACTCTGAGTAGTCGTGATGCTGTTTGGGTTATTGTGGATAGATTGACAAAATCTGCTCATTTTATTCCAATTTTGATGGATTATCCAATGGAAAAATTTTCTAAGTTGTATATTGATAAAGTTATGAGTTTGCATGGCATTCCATCGAGTATTGTTTCAGATAGAGATCCAATATTTACTTCTCCTTTTTGGGAAGGTTTGCAAAGTGCTTTGGGCACAAAGTTGCGTTTGAGTTCAGCATATCATCCACATACCGATGGTCAGACTACAGACAAGATTAATATGATTCGGGAAAAGATGAAGATTGCCCATAGTCATCAGAAGTGTTACCATGATAAGAGAAGAAAGGATCTTAGCTTTGAGAAAGGAAATCATGTGTTTTTGAGAGTTAATCCTGTAACTGGTGTTGGTAGAGCTTTGAAGTCACATAAGTTGATTATGCATTTTATTGGTCCTTATCAGATTGTTGAGAAAGTAGCTGTGTTGTGTGACACCCCAAATTAATTCAATCATTTAATAATTAGAAATTTAATTATTAATTTAATTAAAGGTTTAATTATTAATGTTTTTGGATTAATGGATTTAATTATTTAATTAAATAATGGAAGTTGGGGGTGTGAAGTTGAAATGTAGGGTGTATGTGTAATACGGTGAACTGACTTTGTAGGATTTTTGTATCCAAATGTGCGGATAGCAAGAGTCGCCACCGACTTTTATTTTTATCCAATTAAGGGAAGGTAAAAGTAACAGAAAAAGACCTTCGTTAGATTCTGAGTTCGGGAGAATGGTTATGAAAAGGGAAGGTATTAGCACCCCTTTCCATCCGTAGTTATCTACGGGCTCTTAGTTGCTCTAGATCACTTTTAAAAATTGCTTTCTGTGTGTTTGACAAAAATGTTTTGAAAAGGCATTTCGCTTTGACTTTGTAATGACTCATGTAGGAGTGTATACAAAGTGTTCGGAAATGTTTTTGTTTTGAAAAGAATTTGAACTTTGAAAAAAGTGTGTTGTGTGAAAAGCATCTGATTTGAGCAAGCAACTAAGAGACTTATTTACCCACTCAGAATTGGTCGTTTTGTTGTACTTCTACATTCCTTTAGAATAGCGCTAGCCATACCATTAGTTAGTAGGTAGCTCCATTCGTTGGATGTAAGCGGGACATTCGAAGGGACATCGGATGGTCATAGAAGGCAACTTGTAGGAAGTATCCTAGCACATTCGAAGGGACTATCATCATTTTTCGTAGGCGACAATCGAGGGTCAAGATCATGTATTCGGAAGCGACATCGTGGGTCTTATGATCTTTGTATCGAAGGGACTATGATGATTTGTTTGGAAGGCAACGGTGCTAGGAGACCTTTACGTTCGAGGGACATGACCATTTTGAATCGAAAGGCATCGAGAGAGAATTACCCTAAGGGGTGCGTGTGTGAGAGAAGTGTGTTGAATTCAGAATATGTTATCTTGAAATTAGTGGGCTATGTTCAATTTTAGTCTTGCCATACACGCCTAATTACTAGCAATTGATAAGGTGCGGAAAGTAAAATGCGGAATGTAAAAATGCGGAAAGATAAATGTCCTACGCTATTACATGGCTTTGGGGCAGATACATAATTAAAAATGCGGAAAATAAAATCCTACTTAAAACTATTACAACCCATATGCAATTACATTATTGAAAAAATAATATGATAAAATGATAAAGAGAAAATCGTCTGAATCGGATCAACCTGTACAAAAAGAAGAAATCGGAAAATGCAATATGAATCGAACAAGAGAAAAAATGTTAGAAAAATGCAAGTTTTAATATGGGAAAATTACTACATGCTGGAAATAAGATAAATATACTACAATATTTTTTTGGGATTTTTTAAATGCATTTTAGTAATTAAAAACTAATTTACAATGATTTAAATGCTAAAATAAAAATAAAAATAAATATGCATGCAAAAAGGTATTTTTTAATTTATTAAATTAAATAAAGATTTTTAGAATATGAATGTAAAAAGAAAATTATTTTTGATGATTTTTAAATGCAGAAACAAAAATATGAAAAGAAATTAAAATAGATGCAAAATATTAAAATAAAATAGAAAATAGAAAATATGAAAAAAAATAAGAAAAAGTTAAGATTTGTGAAAAGGAAAGCCAAACCAGTCCCAAGCTGATTCGAACCCATGACCTGTTAGAGCATCTTTCCAAAAGTCAAGCCTTAACCACTGGGACAACGTGTCTTTGGTGTTGGAAAAGTGAAAAACAAATGCATAAAAACGTTGACACGTCCTGGATATATTTGAAAACGAGTCAGCTACGCGTGGGCCCCGGTTGACTGTATGGACGAATCAAAACGCACAAAATTGCCCCCTCGGGTCCTCGCTGAGTCACGAGCTAGGGCTCGGCCATCTTCTCTTGCACGAAATCGAGACATGGAAAACACGCAAAATAAATGGGAAAGGGGGACCCTACCCCCCTAAATCGACCCTCCTGAGTCCGTTGGTGATATCGGTTTGCCCTAAAAACAACTGTATGAACCGGTTCGAATCAAACAGTTCGAAATGCCCTAACAATGGCAAATCCTTATTTCCACGTGCAAGCTTCGAAACGATTGCCCAGATCAACTATATGGAACCTCATGAACACATTAGAATGGTTAGAATCAATTAAAACACACAGATATTAAAAATGCAAAATCAAGAAAGTTTTGAATATGAATGAATGTATATGCATCGATTCTGGATGGTTTGATCAATGCCAATAGTGTATTCTTACTCAAAACTACCTCCTGAGCACGATGGAATGGATGGCTTTGGCTGAAACTTGCTGGAAACAAAAATTCGAATTTTTGGATTCTTGAAAAAATTTGCCAAGGTTTTGGGTGGTTTTTAGGGTTAGGTTTTCGTCCCTGGCTTTGTACACAATGCTGGCTATTTATAGGAGAGATTGGAAGAGCAATAAGAGTGAAAAAAGATTCCATGATCAATGTGCAAATATTTCCTCTTTAAAACAAATCAAATTTTGAAAAAAATTGATTTTCCTTCCATGTAAAGGCTTAGCACGAATTTGGCAATTGTCTTGGGCCTTCTTGGACATTAAGAAAGATATAAATCCAACTTATTTGAAAAAATAACCTTATTTTCATATTTTATGTAATTTAATTTGGAATTAAATGGTTTAGAATCCAAAATAAAATCAATAAAATAGAAAATTGCCATGGCCAAGCATTTATGGGTCAAAAATAACATCATGAACAAGTTTGGATCAAAAGATTATAGGCCCATTTGGAAAATTTTGCATTTTGACCAAAATGTCCTTTTGTGCAATTGTCCAAAATTGCCCAACTTCTGAATGGTGTATCTTGCTCAATTTTCCACATTTTTGAGTGTTCTTGGACTTTTTGGAAAGCTCTAAGAATCCTCTAAACAATGTCTTTGGTCTCATCTCAATTGGAGTTACCATACTCAATATATCTTCAAAACAAAAAGTTGACTTTTTGTTGACTTTGAAAATGACCTGTAACGTTTTGAGCTATACCTCTCAAATGAAGCATTTTTTGGACATTCTTGTGAGACATGAAGTTGTAGAGAATTTAATTTCCTTCAAAACAAGAGGTGGTGGAAAATTTTTTGAGAAAGTATGAGAAAGTTATGATCAGTCAAAGTTCAGTTGACTTTTCACCTAGAAACCCTAATTTAGAAAGTTTGACTTTTGAGCAAATCTTGAGTTTTCTTGATGAATCATGATCAACCCTGGATCAAATGATGAATGTAACTTCAAAATGAGGATGTTGACCAAAAATTATGAAGTTTGACTGTATGTTGACCACAGTTGACTTTTTGTCCAATACACCCGATTTTCAACCATCTGAGCAATTGCCTGAGGAAACTTGACTTGTGAAGCTTGAAACTTGACATGGAGAATCTTTGAAGCATATGAGGAGGCATGATGAACATTGGAGATGTTGGAAATTCATCTTGACTTGAGAGATAACAAACCCTAGTTTGGGTTGATTGTCTAGGAGAGAGTTTGTCTGATCAACTCTTGAGGAATCCTTGAGCATAGATGTATGAGATCTCTTGAGTAGATGGAGGGCAAATTTTGGGGTATGACAGTATGGAGTAAAAAGCTCTACTTAATCCTAACTAATTTATTTCTATTATTTGGCAAATAAAAATGAATAAATAAAGGAATAAAAGGAAAAAGTGTGAGGAAAGGAATTAGGATTGCATACTACGTGAAATTGGAAAAGAGGAGAGAAAAGAGGAGAAAGAGCCAAACGCCGAGAATACGAAGATTCATCGCGAGGTAAGGGGGGATTGAATCTGGTTTTTATGCCTTATAGGTTTTGAGAATCGATAGAATAATTCAATCCGTTAGGAACCTCGAATTACAATAATTGAATATGCCCTAATGTTATAATCCGACGTAAAACCTTGATTGGAATTGGTATGAACGGTGAATTTGCGTGATATGATTCTAGGGTGGTTAGAAAATATGTTTCTGTGATCAATTGGATGGAAAATTATAGTAATTAATTATGTTTTATGATGATATGAGGTTTGGTGAAGTTTGGATGTAATGGGAATTCGTAACAGTGAAGAAAAGTTGTGTTTTTGATGAAAAACAACAGTATGGGTCGACACAAGCCTTTATGAATCGATGCAAGCAGAATAAATTTTGAAAACCAGAAGTGTTGAAAAGCCATGCATCGACTCATAGAGCCATGCTTCGACCCATGTAGTGAAAAACAGAACTTATGCATCGATACAAGATGCGTATGAATCGATGCATACTGAACAACTTTTGAAAATGCAGAAAAATTACTTGTATGCATCGATGCATACGAAGCATGTGTCGACACATGCAGTCTATGAATTGATGTATAGACTTATGCATCGATACATATTGAAGGGATTTTTAAAAATGGCATAATTTTAACTGTATGCATCGATGCATACGTCCTATGTGTCGATGCAAGCAGCCCATGTATTGACACATGAGCTTATGGATCGACCTAAGTTGGGCAGGAATGAAACATGAATTTTTCTGAAACGATTTCGAGCATATCTTTTTAACCGTAACTCCGATTTAGGCATAGTTGGTATCGTTGGAAAGCTTAGAATGAGTACTATCTGTTAATAAAATTTCCTAAACCATAAATTGAGATCTTTAGGAATTAATATGGTTTTCGTAATAAGAATTCATTGTGATTCGTGAAATAGTCGTTGCGTATATGTGATGTATGTTAATTCTATGTGTTGTAATTAACGGCATATAATTATGATTGTATTGCTATTATATATTGTTGCTGAGGCTGTATATTCATGAATGCTTGTTGATCTCATGAATTGTTGTTGTTGTTGTATATACCGGTGATAGTCTTACTAATTGAAGGGTAAGCATTTGGCATATTTATGCCTTGTGATAATTTGTTTCATGATTATGTTGTACCTGTTATCCATTATGATTGAGTTGTTATCATGTGATATATTGGTGTTGGCATTATGTGGAATTATGTAGTGATCATATTCTGTTGATTGAAAGTTGCATGCTTCTGATGTGCATGCATAAGCATTTTGTTGATGGTTCATTCCCATTGTGCGGAATTGAACTTGCAGGGCCAATAAACTTACCTAATGGATAGAGGTGGTGAGGCTAGATTCTTGAACCAGTGATGTATGGGAGAATCATTAAATTGACGTTGTTTTCCGAGGTGTAAGCGGAACAGGGTGTGAACTTGGTTCACGATTAGTACCACATGCATTTGAGTCTGCATTGCATATGTAATTATAACATGTTAGGATGGTTTCCAGTGTTATAATTGCATTGTTTGTTGCTGTTGGCATAATGATCTGTGTGTTTGTAATTATGAATCGTATGCTAATGCTGCTAATAAGGGTGGATTAACGAATTGGTTGTTTTATTGTTTTTGAGAAATGTATAATGCATTTTAATCTTGATGAAATCTCACCCTTACTTTAATGATTTCAGATTGAGGAGTATAGCTGCTCAAGAATTGGTGAGGACAGCTTCTAGAGTTGTGCTACTTAGTTAATCCGCGTGTCAGTGTCATGCTCTGGTAGTTGTAACACTGGGGAACGATTGATTGGGATTTCTTTTATGGATTTAAAACTGGTTGTTTTTGTTATGTTTAGGTTTATGTCTTGGAACAAGTATTGATTGAAGTATTCTGGATTTTTATGTTATAATTTCCGCTGTTTAAACATAATTCGTGTTTTCGTTTTTATTTGATAAGTTCTTCAGTAAAGGCATGATAAATATTTTTGGTTATTTGAATTAATTAAAATTGTGACGCCCTTGGTGTTATGAATAAAACTCTGATTAAATTATATAAATCGCGGGTAAATTAGAAGGGGTGTTACATGTTGTACCCCAAAATTTACCCTCTTCATTTTATTAGTTCTGGATTATATTTCCATTACCATAAACATACATGCATATCATTAATCTCATGGTCATGAGATTACGAGCATCTAAAGTTGTGGAAGAAACGGTGAGTTTCGGCCATTTTAGACTATTTCGAGCCAGAAATCGATATTTTTCGGTTCATATGCTTGAGGCAAGATTTTCTGGTCAGAAGGTCTTCTCGGGTTAGTTCTACAGACAGTGGAACCATTTTAATATGTTCTCCAGGTTACCTGTTCATATCGGAGGAAATTTCGTCAAGAAAAAAAGACTTTAACAACTCACTTCTTAATAAAGTGAATTTTGAGTTTTTGGTGTATTTCGGGCGTTTCGGAAGGCCTAACTCTCAGCCGTTGGGTATTTTTGGATGATTTTCAATTGGAAAGTACCTCTCAATATTATCTACAACTTTCGTTCACATTTCAGAAGCTAATTGTGAGAAGAAAGTCTCCAGAAAAATTGATCTTTCAAGTGGAATAAATTGAGTTTTATGGCTGAACCGTGGTCACGGTACACTAAAAAATTCATAACTCCTAACTGGAATATCGAAACTGAGTGGGGCTGGTGTCTAAAATTCCATATCGAAGTCCTCTACGACTTTCATTCACAAGCTGAGAGTTAATTCCTTACAGATCAATACCAGAATTTTATTCTTTGAAGGTGAATTTGAGACGAACCGAGCATTTTTCATCTGACGTGCAGTGTTCAAAAAATAATATCTCGCTCCATTTTTATCGAAGCGTGACGAGAATGGTGTCAAATGTTCACAAATTCCGTTGGCTTCAATTGTTATGAACATCCCGAGTTCGGATTTTTTGTTCCGAATATTTTTCGTGAAGAGTCCGATTTCAAATTTCGCACGGTTTTCGGTGTGTCGGGTTGTGTATAAAAATTATTCGGATAAACGCGATTTGAGCCTTATTGTGGATCCAAGGCACTCCAAATTCCAAATTTGGCACCTATAAATAAAATTTGGCTCTCAGAAATTGAAGGAGGAAGAATCATTTGCTAAATTTCACACTCCAAGAGCCAATTTTCTCTCTCTCTTTTTCTTTCAACACTAAAGAACAAAAAACAAAAGAAATTGAAAAACTCTTCCCTCTTCCTCCAAGCTCAACCATCCTCCACCCTCTCCTTCTTGCCAGCCGCCCTAGCCACCACCAGCAACCACCCCAGCCTCTTTCACTCCGACCAACCTTGACCGGCCTCCCTCGGCTGAATCTCTCACTCTCCGCGCGCCTCTCCCTTGCCGTCACGATCGGTCTTTGCCGCTCCTCCTCATTGGATTTTCTGACCGGTACTCCCTTCTTCAATTGCTAGACCATCCGATCAGACCTCCTCCCTTGGAAATTTCGATCAAACTCTTCCTCACTCCTTCTTCCCTTGTTTGACCTTCTTCCTTCAAGCAAGGTCTCCAAGCTCTCTTCAATCAAGCTCTTCCTCATCAATTTCTTGATTCTTCATCAATTTGACTTCGAAACTTCGATTTCAAGTAAGTACTTATTTCAATAATCACTTATTTTAAGTGATTTTTCGAATTAGCTTATTCTCGAATTAACTTGAGGAATTGCTTGTAATTATTCCGATTAATTGAAATCTTGATTGATTGCTTGGAATTTCTTTGAATAAGGCTTGATTTGTGAACTTTATTGTGTCGAGATGTAGCTTTTTTGCACATACACTTGTTTGAAGCCATTTCTTTGTACATATAACACTTAGGCTTAGGGGTGTAGCTAGGCTTAGGGGTCATGGACAATGTTAGAAACAAGTTCAAATCATGAAAACATAGGCCCATTTGGAAAAATTCAAAGGTTGCTTAATATTTTCTTCATGCATTTTCTTAAAATTGCCAAACTTGGACAAACTATATCTTGCTCAATTCTCATCATTTGAGGATGATCTTGGAATTTTTAGAAAGCTTAGGGTGTTCTATAAAAGCTCTCTTTGGTTCCATCTTCGTTGAAGCTTCCATGTTCATGTGCACCTCCTTTAGAAAAGATGACTTTTTGTTGACTTTTGAAAGGACCTATAATATCTTGGCTCATATCTCTAAAATGAAGCATTTTTTTGGGAAAATCGTGTATGAGACAAAGTTGTAGAGAATTGAATTCCCTTTAAAATGAGCTTTGGTGGAGAAATTTCTGATGAAGTATGTGAAAGTTATGCTTGGTCAAAATTCAGTTGACTTCCCCTTAAGAAACCCTAATTTAGCAACTTTTGACTTTTGGTCAAATCTTGAGTTTTCTTGATGAATCATGATCAAACTTTGATTAAATGATGAATGTGACTTCAAAATCTTAATGTTGACCAAAAATAATGAAGTTTGACTGTATGTTGACCACAATTGACTTTTTGTCCAATACAACTGATTTTCAACCATCTGAGCAATTGATTGAGCAAACTTGGGATATGAGGCTTGAAACTTATCATTGGGATACTTTGAAGCATATGAGTAAGCGTGACCTTCACTTGAGCCATTAGAAATTAGTTTTTCCTTAAGAGAAATAAAACCCTAACTATGGGTTGATTGCTTAGGAGAGGGTTTGTCCGATCAACCCTTGAGTAGTTTCTTGAGCATAGAGATGTATTTTGATCTTAAAATGGGAGGGGAAATTTTGGGGTACAACACCTGTGCAAGTGTAATCATTTTGGTTATAGTGAATTAAGTCCTTGGATAAAGGCAAAATCATTCCTACGAGGGTGGACGAGAGTAGCCTAGTTTGTGGCAAACCTAGATAAAATACTTGTGTCATTTCATCTTCATTGTCTTTATTGCTATTATCACTTGAGCGCTTAGAATTTCTAAGGGTAATGTTTACTATGAACACAATTCAAACCCCCATGTCTTGTGTTTTCTAAACCTTCATGATTAACTTTGATGTTGGATTAAATTATCCAGGGTCAACTTGAGGGATTCGAAAGGCTTAACATCCTTCCCATGGGAGCCTACACATGTGTGTCAGGTGGTCCAGGTAGTGCCCCATGTGATTCTCTATATAGAAATAGATTAACACCTTGGATATAAGCAATTGTTTTAGGCGTAGTGGTAAGCACTTGATCCCGTTAAAGATGTTAGAACATAGTTTGGTTCTACGTCGAATCCATAGTTTTGATGATAACAAATATGCAATTATTGTGAAGAACAATTATGCTCTCTAATCGTTTGATTAAATGTACAAAGAAGATCTGATGAAGAGATAGAAAATAATGAATGATTAAAGATGATATAAAGCTCTGATGATAACTTGAGTATAACAAGATCAGAAGCGGGACTATAAGTAACACGCCCGTGAAAGAAGTTCTGATGATAAACTTCTTAAAGCACCAAGCTGCAAATTATACTCTGAAAAGTAAAGTTCTGAAAGAACAAAGAAGCTTTAACGCATTTATCAAATTAGTGTTCTGAGTTCAATCACTCAAGTTCAAGATGCTTTGAGACTCTGTGGATCCGACATCACATTGATTTCAATTATTACGGGATCAAGAAAAGTAACGGCTGGGACTTTATGACAGGAAACAAGATTTGTATTTTTGGAAAGAATATCAAATCTCAAATTACGGGACTTTATTACGGGATCACATTTTACATATGGACACGCACATGATATAAAATATACTGGTGAATCATATTATGTGAACTCATGTGTCTAATCCAAATTCAATCATAATTTTGAAAACTCTAACCAAACAGGACCCAAAAAGATATGGGACCTAAGGATAAAATTATCTATGTTGTAGATGTCCTTAGCAACAAAGTTGAAACAACAGTCTTGGTACATGGACTCTGGATTCTCTTGACACATGACAGGAAGAAAGCATATGTTCTAAAGCTTGGAACTTAAATATGGAGGTTATGTGGTTCTTGAGGAAATCAGAAAGGAAAAATCATTGGCTCTGGAACTATTGGTAACGATACACTTCCCTCTATAACTAATGTTCTCTTAGTAGATGGATTAATGCAAAATTTGTTGTCCATAAGTCAATTAAGTGAAAACGGTTATGATATAATCTTCAATCAAAAGTTCTGCAAAAGATTTTAGTTAGAAATATGGAACAATCATATTTAATGGTAAGAGAAATAACAACATTTATAAGATTAAACTTTCTAAACTGAAAAGTGAAAATGTAAAATGCCTTATATGTCTGTTAACGATGAGCAATGGATCTGGCATAGAATATTGGGGCATGTTAGTATGAGAAGAATATCTCAGATTAACAAACTCAATTTGGTCATAGGACTTCCAAACCTGAAGTTCAACTCAGATGCTCTATGTGAAGCATTGTCAAAAAGGCAAGTTTGAAAACCTTCTTTTTAAATCCAAAAATGTTGTTTCTACCTCTAGACCATTAGAACTTCTACATATAGATTTGTTTATACAAGTGAAAAATGCATCCATCAGTGGAAAGAAGTATGGATTGGTGATCATAGTGACTATAGAAGATAGACGTGGGTAAAGTTTTTTAAGACAGAAGGATGAGTCACATTCTGTGTTCTTTACCTTCTGTAACCAAGTACATAATGAAAAGGAGTTTAGAATTATAAAAGTCAGAAGTGATCATGGTGGGGAATTCGAAAATAAAAATTTTGAAAAGTTTTTTTTAATGAAAATGACATTTCACATGATTTCTCTTGTCCTAGAACTCCCCAACAAAATAGAGTTGTAGAATGAAAGAATAGAACTTTACAAGAAATGGACAAAACCATGATCAACGAAACTAACAATGCTAAACACTTTTGGGCAAAGGAAATTAACACAACATGCTACATTCAGAATAGAATCTCAATAAGACCTATTATAGAAAAGACTCCATATGAACTGTGGAAAAACATAAATCCCAACATTTCATACTTCCATCCATTTTGATGTACTTGTTATATTTTGAACACTAAAGAACATCTAAACAAGTTTGGTTCTAAGGCACAAAAGTGTTTCATGTTAGGATACTCTGAACGCTTCAAAGGCTATAGAGTATACAACAGAGAAACACAAATTGTGGAAGAATACATTAATGATATATTTGATGATAAGCTTGGCCTTCAAAATTCAAGGCAAGTTGAAATTTTTTTAGATATAGAAGTCCAACTTACAGGTACTGGATATAGGTCTTCTGAAGACAAAAACTCATAAACCAAGACCAATGCAGAAAAGGAAACCAGTACAATCAACACCAATTCTAGAGAAACAACTGAAGTACCCATTCGAAAAGACAGCCAAGAAGCATATCAACACACTTTGAAGATCTGATTCTGAGAAAGAATAATGATCCTATCAAAACAAGATACACATTTAAACCATTGAAAAGTCATTCATGGGATTGGTATCTCAGATAGAACCAACCTCCATAGATGAAGCACTTCAAGATAATGATTGGATACTCGCAATGCAAAAAGAACTTAATTAGTTTTCCAAAAACAACGTATGAGATCTAGTTCCAAAACCAAAAGGCTTCAATATCATTGGAACAAAGTGGGTCTTCAGAAACAAGCTAAATGAAGAAAGAGAAGTCTTCATAAAGAAAGCACGGTTGGTTGCACAAGGTTATAGTCAACAAGAAGGGATATACTATACTGAGACCTTTTCTTTAGTCGCTTGAATTTGCAAAGTCTATGCAAGAAGAATTTGAAATGAGTCTGATGGGAGAACTCAAGTTCTTTATGGGAATTAAAATTAATCAAACTCCAGAAGAAACCTTTACACATCAAAGTAAACATGTTAAAGAAATTCTGAAGAAATTTGACATGTCAGAAAGTAAGCCATCCAAAACTCCAATGCATCCTACATGCATTCTGGAAAAGGAATAGAGAAGTAAGAAAGTATAACAGAAGCTTTGCAGAGGTATGATTGGTTCTCTATAGCGATTATTTATGTGCTAGATTCAAATAAGATCCTATAGAATATCACTTAATAGCAGTTAAGCGAATTTTCAAGTATCTGAAAGGTACTATTAATCTTGGCCTATGTTATAGAAAATCCAAAGAATACAAATTAGTAGGATATTGTGATGCAAACTTTGCTGGAGATAGAATAGAAAGAAAAAGTTCTTTTGGAAGCTGCCAGTTCCTAGGAGACAACTTGATATCCTGGTCTAGCATAAGATAGTCCACCATAACACTATCAACTACTAAATCTGAATATATAGCTATAGCTGGATGCAATATTCAGATGCTCTAGATGAAGAGTCAACTTGAAGATTATCATATATTCGAGAGTAACATTCCTATCCTCTCAGATAATACTTCTGCTATTTGTCTTTCTAAAAATCCCATCTCACACTCTAGGGCTAAACATATAGAAGTCAAACATAATTTCATTAGGAACTATACTCATAAGGGGATTCTTTTCTTATAATTTATAGATACAAAGCATCAATGGGCCAACGTTTTTACAAAACCCCTTGTTGAAGATAGATTTAATGTTCATTCTAAAACATCTCAATATAAAATCTTGTCAAGAATAAAAAGATCTTAAATATCTACATATTTAACCTTTGAAATGTTCTATTTTTTTGGTGAATACTCTAAGCAATAGTTCTTCAGAAGTGAGAAAGAAGAATGGCTCAGAAACTATCTAGAAGATCTGAACATAAGGCAGAACATTTCATTTCAAGATAGTAACGGAAATTCACTAGATCAATATCTATCAACCCTAAATGTAACGTCACACTCAAATATTGAACACGTGTTCACACTCTGGTTGACAAAAATGTTTGAGTTGATGCATTGAGGCGCGAGTCACATCGGTAACTATTTTGAATATCTTCACGTATCTCCCCTATCAGAAATATTTTAATGTGTTTAATCATTGTGTTTATTTTTTTAAAATTGCATTTAAGGTCATGTTTTATTTCGTTTCCTATTTATACACCTCTCTCACTCATTTTTTTCACTATCACCCTCACACACTATTTTTCTCTACATTTGTTTTCCTCTTTTCAAAACCCTAAAACCTGTGAACAATGGCTTCCTCTTCTAAAAAATAATCCTCTCAAGATCTCATTCATTCAACCACCATTCCTAAATCAAGTTTCACCCCAAACGAAGAGAACTACTCTGAACCAGATAGAACCCTCCTCACATCGGTCAAAAACCTTGAAGTTCTATGTGAACTTATGGTAGGTTTCAAGATTATTAAAGAAAATGGGTATGACCTTATATCTGATGTTCAATTTCAAGGGGGGAATAATTTCTTTGATAGGTTGGTGGGTCTACTTTTCCCAAAACTAGTTAAGAAATTCTGGATTCTTGTAAAAGCTTCAAATCTTCAAGTTACTTTGTTTGTAATGGGGAAGAAGATCACCATCATTGAGAAAATCATTGCAACCCTTATTCGTCATGATGGAATTGATATCAAGTGTTGTGACATAGCAGAAAGAAAATATGATATGAACAAAGTCTCTCAAGAGATTTTTGTTCTTGGACTACACTCCAACAAGATTAAAGATCTGAAAGATTACCTCGGAATTTGGGAAAGGATCATTCTGGGATGTATCCATCACATAAAACCAACAATCTCTCCTGACTACATCAACATCGATCAACAATATCTTTTTTAGTACATTGCTACCAATGTTCGAATCAACCTTCCTTTCCTCCTGTTCAATTATCTGAAAAAGCATGATCAAAGAAATAAGTGAAGAAGAGAAATCCAAGAGAGATTGGATTCCTTTGGGAAGGTTGAAAACCTGTGTTGGAAACCTTTGTTGGAAATACTCTCTATGCCAAAAACCTAAAAAAGATGAAGATGATAGATCACGTCAAGAAGGACCCAACCAAAATTGTAAAGTAAGGTATCTCTACAAGAAGAATCCCTCTTAATGTCTTTCGTTTGTTCACCAAAGAAGATTCTCCTGATATCATTCTCAGATATCTGGATGCTTGCAAAAGAGATGGAACTGTTTCAGAAGTTGACCTTCAAAATCTTCCTCAACCATCAGATGAACTTCTCAGAAATTCGAAGAAAAGGAAAGTTACTGGTGAAGGAACTTCTAGAAAGACTACTAAAGCTGCTAAGAAAAAATGTACCCCTTCTTTCATTTTTGTTATTGAATCAGTACTGTTATCAACATCTGAACCCTCTTGATCTCTAAAACCTTCTTAACATCACTCACCACAAACCTTTGATGACTTTAACTTTGAAATCAACACCACCACAACCACTAATCTAAGTCTAATCAACTCTGCTTCTACTAATATTGCTCAACCTAAGCCAAAACTTTCCCAAGTTCTTTTTGATATTGATTAGTATGATCCATCCTTTGACGCTCCCCAACCAGAAAATCAAAATGCTATCTCTGAACAACAATTTCATAAAACTACAATAGAAATAACAAGCATTTTAATGTGGAATTTCTTCTTCATACTTGATTTTTAAAAATTTATTCTCTCTTTTTATCTTTACTAAAAGTGTCGTACGCAGTAAGTAATATGGCTGATAAAGACATATAGTAATTAGTATTTTCTAATGAACCTCGACAATATCAACGTTGTTTTTCCGTTACACAAGTAACGTGTGTATGTGTAGAGGAAAACTACTGCTTTTGCAATCAAAGATTTTTCTATGTTTTTATAAGTTAGATAGTTAAGATTGAACATCTAATATTTGATAACATTGATATTCTTACACCCATTCTATATCAAATACGTGCACCATATGTATTGTTCATCGTATTTATAAGGTGAACAATATTTTTTAATAAAAAATATATTTATGAACGGTGTCGTGAACAGTACATGAACAATATCATGAATAATACATGAACTGTGGCATGAACAAATACTATGGACAACGTTCGTAAACAGTGCATGAATAATGACTTTTATTAGTAAACTAAAATTGGTTAATGAAATGTAAAAAGTTGATTAATAAACGTTGAGATAATAAAAGTAATTTTTAACTGTAAAATAAAATTAATTAATACAATATAAAATATTGATTAATGTAGTTATGAAGTTGGTTAATAAATACCCATATTTTAATAGTTATGAAATTGATTAATTAAAATGTTGATTAATGGAGTTATAAAATTGATTAATTGATCAATACTATAATTAATATAAGGTTTTTTAAAAAAATATTACTTTTTTAATAAAATTATTTATTATTATAATATTTCACATGAATATTATTTTTCAATGTTTGACACCGTATCTGACACATATACTAATTGTTGAATGTAGTATTTAAGTCAAGTGCAGTAGGCTTCAGAAGCTGTTTTTGGAAACAGCTTATTCAGAAAAGTTGTTTTGTTACTGAAGTAGAAAAACTATGTTTCGAAGAGGAAATCATTTTCTCATTTGGAGAAACCGATTTCTGCTTCGTGTTTTTGTTTTTCTGCACTGCTATCAGTGGCAGTTTTGATAATTTGTTTTAGTGTTGTTTTGTGTTAATTTTGATGCCTATATAAAGCACTCTCTCTCATGTAATGTAAAAACAATAATGTCATTGTGAATAATACAATCTATTTTCTCCTCAATTACTATTTCTCTCAATTTTCTCATTTTCTCTCTAATCTTCATCTTCTCTAATTACACTTTTCATCATTGATTCACCTTATCTCAATTGTGTATGTTCGAACACTAATGTCTATATTTCTCTCTCACTTTTTATTTCATATATTTATATAAATTTCAATAATACACTGCTATACTTAAAAAATATACTAAACATATTTTTGACATATAAATTTAAGTGTAAAAAATGACACTTGCCAATAAATCAATACAACTAGCAAAGAGCTTCACAATCTACTACTAAGTTAAATGAGAGTGATTTGTGGGGTATTATAGGAAAGATTCTTGAGACAGATAATTGTACAGAAGTTGCCAAAAATGGCTCTTTTTTAAGTATTGGCCATGTGATTAATTTGTACATTACGATACTAAGAAGAGTTAAAATTATTAAAACATATAAAATGGCAAATATCTTGAAAAACGATCATCACATGAATTGAGATGTCTCTTTTATAAGCGAGAATAACAGTCACATATATACCCACATGCCTAAATACACGTCAGAGCTTTGTTAATTGTCAGTCTCATCTCTTATGGTTTTTATTAATTTACCAAACATTAAATCCACACCATTTAGTTTTAATCAACAAAATTTTGATTGTGTGACAGGATCTTTCTCTTACCGCAAAGAATCATGATCCATGATAGTTGTACAATATTAATATTAAAAAGTTTTTAAACTATCCTTTAATCACGACCATTATATTATTATAAATATTTGGTTTTTATCTTAATCACATATAATTTTATTCATAAATAGTTGTGATGTAGTATTAAATAGTATATATTATTCAATCTATTCATAAATTTTATGATTTTTAACGATATAAAAATTAAAAATATAACTCTAAATTAATTTTTATGAGTCAAATATGTCATCACTTAAACTCAAATAATTGAAGGTTGTGGATATGTGATATTCTGATTTGTAGAGTTCTTTAAAATTTCTTTAATCTTTTTCGATGAAGATGAAGAGAGAATCCTATAAATCGTGTGTTTTGATCGATTTACGAATAAAGACCATAACCCATATAAAAATCTTAGAATTATCCTTAGTTTTTAATATCTTAATTTGTCACATCATCAAATTAAATATTGACTTATAACATTTACACAATAACCTTACATTTATGTTTTTAACCACATACTTAATATCAATTAGACCACTATAATTTTGGCTAGTTAAATAATGTTCCTAACCCATGTAATGTTACATTTGTGACCTAAAAATTCTAACAATCTTTCATTGATCACATATGTAACTTTACACGCGCGTTAGATATTAGAGCTTAAAATTTGTCATTATATTATATTCTTTAAGCATATCCAAATTATCTCATTCATTAGTCATACTAGCATATAGAACCAAAGTGATTTTTGTTTTATAAATCATAACTAAAAACCATTAATGATCACTAATAGCGACATAACTAAATGATATAGATTCATTATGAAATGTGTAGCATGAAAATCACAAGAAATTGATATGTACATGCCGATTTTCAACTGGTCTTACTTTACTTTAGTGAGATCATTCAATATCTTTATTGCACAAATTATAAATAGTTCAATATCAAAATTTATTAATTGGAAAATATCCAAAATTATAATATGCATACATAGACCACAAAATTCATAAATGACTAACTCTCATTAAACAAAAGATTCCCCTAACTGTAAAACACCTATATGAGTCGTGTACTCATGAAATGCCTTAGGTGGAAGACCTTTTGTAAGAGCATCTGCTACCATGGAGTTTGACCCTATGTGTTGTATGAAAATATATCTACTTTGTACCCCTTTCTTAATAGCTAGGAACTTAATGTCAATATTGTTTGACTTGGTCGAGCTCTTATTATTATTGCTATATATGAAGACTGATTTATTGTCACAATATAACTTAAGAGGTTTTTCAATATATTCCATAGTTTACAGTCTAGTGATAAAGTTCCTAAACCAAATCTCATGGTTGGATACCTCATAACATCCAATAAATTTCACTATAATGGTAGACGAAGCAATGAGAGTTTACTTCCCATTGCAGCAAGAAACTGCATCACATGCCCACATGTAGATATAGCTCAAAGTAGATCTTTTACTATCTCGACATCTAGTAAAATATGAGTCAGAGTATTCATTTCCAACTGGTCAGACCTCATATATGTGAGCATATAATTTTTTGTTCTCTTTAATTACCTCATTATCCTTTTGGCCGTTTTTCAATATCTTGACGCGTACATACTTAGGCATACATTAGACTCCCTACAACTGACGCATAAGAATTCTTATACATTTATTGAACTTTTTAAATTTCATTTTAGGCATTGACTGAGACTAAATTTATCTCCCTTAAGAGTTGAACTATCCTCTTATTTACAATCCTACATGCGAATCAATTTAAGTACATTATTGTTCACAATCATAGAATACCTCCAGATCAATCTAAGTGTATATGAATTCCTAATACAAATGAGGCATCCCCAAGATCTTTAATTTCAAAAAAAAAAAATTATAGAAATTTCTTGGTTTCGTGCATCATTCATATATCATTAGTGGCAAATTATAAGTCTTAAATGTATAATTGATCTCGATAAATAATAATATTCTTTGTTTAATTTGTATAAAAGTTCTTCTTTTCTCTTGGGGATTTTACAAAATATTCATTTTAAAAACATATAATATCTTTTTTTTTTAATTAAATAGTGTAGATTTCTTTAGTAAACTCTATTGAAAAGAAAACATCTTACTTTTTTTTCTTTCTTTTGGTTTTATATGAATTTGCGATTTCTAGCTCTAAACTGAACTTTAAAGAGAAACCAAAACCCGAAATCATTTTTCTATCAGAGATGTCGTTGATAAACATCCTCACAATAATAATCTCATTGTCATAACAGTTCAGTGTGACGATTGAGATATAAAGTGGGAGTTGATTGACCCCTGAAGCTCAACAAATGTCTTGTTTTGGGACACATTTGAGAGATTCTAGCTAGGTCCAAGTGACATTTGGACGTTTTAAGTTTCCCTAGTCAGAATCTCAAGCGAACACGTATATGTGAAGGGCCATATAACTCATGAAACCATATTCAGAATAAACGAGAAGGCAAAGATAAGCAAGGTCATGTATCTTGTAGTAGACGCCTTTTCACCATACAACATTAATATGGGAAGACTCACCCTCAACCTACTAGGGCTTCCATATCAACCTTGAATTTTATTAAACAATATTTGCTACATAACATATGTGTTTGGGTAGTCCAAGGGAATCAAGCAACCACTTAAGAATGTTACTAGAGCAACCTCGAATAAAAAAGAGTATAGATGGTCGTTACCGCCATTCTACAACTAGAAGGGAATAGGATGAATGTCACAAATTTAGATCCCAACATAGAGCCAAAGAAGAAAGGATAACTCCCACGAAAGATCCAAAGGAGGTCCATATTGAGTCGCAAGATTGTTTCATCACCAAACTAGGAATCTCTTTATATAAAGAAGAAAAAGAAGAAGAGTTTATCGCCCTACTAAGGAGAAATATCAACTTGTTTGTCTGGACATCTTCTGGCATCATATGTATATATTCCATAGTAGTATGCCAATGCATCACCAGCGAATCAACAATGAAACATGTATCCTAGAGATGGCGTAAATTAAGCACAAAGAAACATGTGGAGATTGATGTGGAAGTCTAGAAGTTAAGAAATGCATGCTTCATAACTAAGATCAAATGTCTAACATGTTTGGCTAACATGGTCTTGTTTCGGAAGTCATTAAAAATTTCAAATGTGCATAAATTTCCCAATCCTGAACATAGCGTGTCCCAAGGATCCGTATACATTACCCAATATTGTCAGGTTAATTGATAGTTCCTAGGGTTATAAGACTTTAATCTTCATGAAAGCTTACTCTGGCTACAATCAATAAACATGGATTCTTTAGACACGCCCAATAGATCGTTCACCTAAAACCATGGAAATTAATACTATAATGGCATATCTTTCAGGCGGAAGAACACATGTGCCACTTACTAGAGGTTAATGGATATAGTATTCTCACAGAAAATAGAGCATAACCTTAAGGTATTAATCTATTATATGATTATAAAGACTTAAGATAAGAGAGGTAAATGTGTATATTTGAAGGACTTGTTGAAGTCAGTCAAGAAGTATAACATTCCTCAAAAACCCCAAGTGCTCTTTCGGTGTTCACGCCGACAAGTTTATAGGATTCATTCTAATCAAAAGAGTAATCAAGGAGGTTCAACAACTAACTAGGCGCCTAACCGCCCTAGCTCATTTTGTTTCTTGTGTAGGTGACAAAGTGTTCCACTTTTTTTCCACTTTGAAAAAGAAGGAGAATTTTGAATTGACAAGTGATTGCGAAGAGGCTTTCACTAAGCTGGAGATATTTCTAGAGACACCAACTATACTAACGCTCCTAGAAGCAAACTTACCCTTGTATATATATATATATATATATATATATATATATATATATATATATATCACCGATTATACGATGAGTAATATTCTTGTCCGAGAAAAGGACAAAGATGAACAATTTGTTTATTTCGTGAGCAAGGTATTCAAAGGCGTTTAGGATAAGTACCACGAGATCGATATACATGTTTTACGGTCTTGATAACTATAAGGAATCTTAGGTTGTACTTGCAAAGACATCACATAATAGTAATAACTAATTATCCTATTCACTATGTTTTAAAGAAGACATACCTTACAAGAAGAATGTTATCCTAGTCGGTTGAGTTTGCCGAGAACAATATCTAATATATATATATATATATATATATATATATATATATATATATATATATATATCCATAGGGCCTTGGTTAAAACTCACGATTCACGCCACCTATCATATATGACTACGAGGTTGCCGAGGAATAGCAGTCCAGAAAAATCAGTCAAGGAGGAATAATTGTTTCCTCTATGATAAAAGGAGGATTAGTCCCCATCTATTCTATGTTTTGGAAAACCGCTCTAAACTCTTCCATCCAAGTTTATATATATATATATATATATATATATATATATATATATATATATATATATATATATATATATATATATATATATATATATATATTACAACATTCACTTTAAAAACACATGCGTAAAAGCTCTCTACAACTCTACACGAGCAAGCTTTTAACACATCACAAACCTCAAATCTCAAATCTCAAACAACTCTATGCAACTAAGAACTATTTATCATTGTAGCAAATACTCATTTTGTCTCATAAAAAATGTCTTATTTGAGTAATGTGTAGTTCTTAGAAAAATAATTAGATACGTTAATTTCAATGATAAAACTAATATCATTTATTAGAATATCCATATTAGTTGTATTTAATAAAATAGTTGAATAAAATAAAAGTTAATAATCAGTGGTATAGTAATAAAAATTAATAATAAATATTGCATTGATATTATAAAACAACAATAATTTTGAAATAAAGAAAAGTATAAATAAAATATATGAGAGAGGGAGTACATAAACATTCTCTCTGTTCTAAAATATAAAAGAAAAATATAAAAAAACACATTTATTAAAAAAATATTATGAATTTTTATCATATTAAAGTTTAGTGTAAAAGTTTATCATATTAAAGTTTAGTGTAAAATTTGCCGTTATATATTTCAATTGTTTTTTGAACAATGCTTCTAGGAACACAAAAGCAATAGTGCGGGCATTAGTTAGACTTCTAGTTCTTGGTATAAATCAGGCTTAAAGATGTCTGGCACACTCCCACAAAAGGCTTGAATGAATGCCAGTGCAAAATGAGATAAAGTCTTAAATGGTTAAGTCTTGAAGTTTGGATTTTTGATACTACATCACTTTAGGCCTAACCTTATGTATATGGGATTACCCCATACTAATGTCCCTATATCAAAGAAATGTCTACATACAGTTAATAACTCGTTTGGTGGTCATGCTGAATTAATGGCAGTCACCCATGAAATAAAATAATTGAAGTTTGTATTAAAAAAAGGTTTTTCATTTTAGTGATTGAGAATTGTTTTACTAAATTTTAGTTTAAAATTGTGCAACACTACATGCAATGTCACTTTTAAGAATAAAATTAGAAAGAAAAAAATAAAACAGGATTAACTGTATCTTGATAACACAAAAAGACAGTCGATATAATTTTATTTTACTTTTTTAAACGAATGTATTTTTTTTGTTTAAGCTGTTTAAACAAATGAGTATGTTAAATCAATGTATTTTAATTATACATGAATGTCTATCGCCATGAAATTTAATCTCCAAAAGTTGAAAATGTATTGCATTGATTTCTCCACTGAGATACATTTCACCAACTCTATGCAACTAAGATACACAATCCAATGCACTAAAAGGATGCTAATCCATTTGTATATATATTTTCCATGATGTTAAATTTAAGATAGATTTGGTATTTTTGAGGGATTATGTGCACTTTTACATTAGAGATTTTAGAATGTATGTAAAACATATTTGAAAAGGTTGTCAATAGGTTTCATGCACTAAAAATTAATTTTTGCATTAAAAATCAATTGTATGTGTCGACACATCCGTTCTATACGTCGATACATGTGAATTAATAATAAAGCATGTAGGCTTTCTAACTATGCGTCGACACATTTTTCATTTCTGGTTGACACATGTCATTATGAAACATTTAATATGTCGACACATATGTGTTTTGCATCAACACATGTATTGTTGTTTTAAAGCTTGTAGCTTCTGTAATTTCGTGTCTACACAATGACCTCATATAGGTCAACACATGTCATTACATGTGTCGATGCATAACTTACATGTGTCAGAAATTCTCTAATATTGTTTTCCTCAAACTTGCACACACACATATAGGGGCGACTCAGTGAGAACACTTGATTATTATGAGAAATGAGAACAATTAATTCGAATCATTAATTTTTGATCCATTGAAATTAATGGACAAGATTAATTTCTCTTTCCATACTCCTCACTCATTGTAACTTATGTAATCTATATGAAAATTTAATTCACATTATATTTTAAGAAAAATAAATTTGTTGCATTTTTAGAATTATGATAATCAATTAGATTATTTATATATACTTTTTATCATCAAATAATTTTGTTGATAGTGTGTTTTTATATTTTATTAATATACAAATATTTATTGTTATTGTATCATAAAATAGATATTAATACATAACCAAAATCTATAAATATTATTTACAGATTAATATATAACCATATAATTTTTTAAAATAATACATTCATTGGTTTTTTTTTCAATGACTATAAATAATGACATTACTATTATAAATTAACGAATACCATTGATAATTTATTTTATGATAAAAAATCCATAAAATAGTTTAATTAGTTATCTTTGCTTAAGATTTAACAAATTTTTTTTTTTGTTAATTTTTTTTCTCTCAATTTATGATATAAAATAATTTTATATTGAGTGTTTGATACTAAATAATTTAAATATAATAATTTAATTTCATTATAACAAAAATAATTAAAATATTAAAACCGTTAATATAGTTTTATATAAATTAAAAAAATATTTTCTACTAATATATATCATTGTATTCAAAGAGTGGAAATAATAAATATCATATAATAATCATAATATTAATATAACTATAATAATCAAAATCCTCAATATCACTATATATTTATAATTTTGATTAATATATAGTTATATTATTTAATTTATTTAATTTATTAATTTTATTTTTTGAAATCAATGATAATATACATGTTCGAAGAAAAAAGATTTCAAATTAATAAACAAATAAAGTGAGATTTTAGCTAATGTATTAATTGTTTCTTTTACACAACAAAAATTAAATATTAGTATTTAATTAAAAAATAGAAAAACACTATCGATAAAAAACATTTTATGTTAAAAATATATAAAAAATGTTTATTTGATTATCATAATTCTTAAAAAGCAACAAATATATATATATATATTTTTCTTAAAATATAATGTGAATTTAATTTTGACATACACTAAATAAGTTACAATGAAGGAAGAGTATGGAAAGAGAAATTAATCTAGTCCATTAATTTCAATGGATATAAAATTAATGGTTATGATAAATTATTCTCATTTCTCATAATAACCAAGTGTTCTCACTTGAGTATATATATATATATATATATATATATATATATATATATATATATATATATATATATATATATATATATATATATATATATATATATATATATATATATATATATATATATATATATATATATATATATATATATATATATATATATATATATATATATATTCATACATGCATTATTTTCAACTTGATGAAACTATAAACACATACAAAAATGCTCATCATCTTCAACCTTGCATCTATGTATACATACAAAAAAAGTGCACATAATTATTTATTGTTTGAGTGACATCTAGAGTTGTGGTTGATAATGTTCAATTTAGCTTAATTGTAATCTGAAGTTGGATTGAGAATTTTGTGGGTTTCATTCAGAAAAACCAAGTGTTTGTCCTTTAAGATCATTGTGGATTTGGGGGTTATTTCAATAAGAAAATTGAGCTAGGTTTTTCTTCAAGATCATTAGGATTTGAAAGTTTTGAACAAGAATATGCAATTGTGGATTCGACTGAGTGAAGAGCTTTGAAGAGTGTGGGTCTTGCAAAGGAGTGATACGGTGAATCACATTGGTAAATCTTGGGATTACCGTAACATGCAATTGGATTTGATCGAGTGAAAGCTTTGAAGATGGTGGTTCTTGAAAAGGAGTAGCATGAAAGGATGGATCAATTGGTGTTAACCCGCGACTTGGTTGAGTTCAAGATCAAGGGGAGAGACATTGCAAGGATCAACAAAAAACTTAGGGTTTGTAGATTTGGATTGCTTTGATTATCTTGTAAAATGATCTATTTGCATATTTGCAAGTCTAGATGGAACGCAAACAATGAATAATTATGTGTACTTTATTTGTGTTTATCCATAAATGCAAGGTTGAAGATGATGAGCAATCTTAGTATGTGTTTATAGTTTAATCGAGTCTAAAATGATGCATGTATGAAGTATATATATATATATATATATATATATATATATATATATATATATATATATATATATATATATATATATGTGTGTGTGTGTGTGTGTGTGTGTGTGTGTGTGTGTGTGTGTGTGTGTGTGTTCGCGCGCGCGCAAGTTGGAGGCAAAAGGAAAACCTAGAAGTTTGAAAAGGAAAACACTTTTTGAGAAATTCTTACAGATGTAAATTATGTGTCGATACATGTAATGACATGTGTTGACCTATTTGAGGTTATTGTGTCGACACGAAGTTACATAAGCTACATGCTTTAAAACAACAATATATGTGTCGACACGAAAAAACGTATGTGTCGACACAACGAAGATGTGATAATGCAAGTGTGCACACAATGACTCAGAGATACCGTTTAATATACAGAAAATCTAAATCAACTATATTTTTGACATCATACAAAACATCTATCTAAGAGTTAAATGCATTCACAAGTTTTTCCCAAAAAACTTCTCTTGGTTTTTCTACTAATAGACTTTCTCTTTTCTCCATGTGTTCCCCATTTGGCCACTATTTTGATCCTTTTTTTAAATCTTTTTCCTTCCTATATTTTCCCTGTGCTTTGACTATGCATTAAACTCATGCATAGGGATATTTTGATTTGTTGAATTGAGTTCAATAACTTATTGATAGAGTACAATAAATCATGATCCCATAATAGCCTATGAGTGATTAATGCTAAGGTTTGCGACCAAGGATCTGACTGCCTCCTAGAGCCATTGTCAACCACCTTCCCCCGATTGTATGTCCCTTTGTGTTTCCCTTGCTCTCTATTTTTGTTGAACTACCATTCATGCACTACTAAAAAAGTACCTTTCATAACACCATTTTACCTCGGCCAATGGATCCACCATGGTAGAATATATTTAACGGTTAAATAAGTTTTTGGTCCCTATAAATATTGCAGTTTCATTTTTAGTCCCTCCTGGGTTTTGGCAATGGTTTTAGTTGGATTTGGCAACGGTTTTTTTTAAAAACCATTGCCTAAAGGCAGGGAGAGACTAAAAATAAAAACTGCAATATTTATAGGGATCAAAAACTTATTTAACCCTATATTTAATCAGACACTTTCCTTTTATTTTCATTTTTAAGTCACTTTTTGCCACATTTGGAACTTCCAACCGTGGTGAAAAGTGGAGTTTGTTCATGAGTTCGAATTCTAGAACCTACAATTTTGTTATTTATTTATTTTTAAGCCACTTTTTATCACAGTTAGAACTTTTAACCGTGGTAAAAAAGGACACATGGTCCTGAGTTTGAATCTTTGTATTGTTGTTGTTTTACTGTTGTATTCTTTATTTTATTAAAAGACATACAACAATGGTTGTTTAATACAACATTGATTATATGTAGTGCGCCATCCATTTCACTATCACGGTTGAAACTTTCAACTGTGATGAAAGTCCTGTTTTGTTTTATATATATATATATATATATATATATATATATATATATATATATATATATATATATATATATATATATATATATATATATATATATATATATATATGCTCTAGATAAATTTAGACGAACTTCATCTTCTATCTCCAAACATCATCTTCCATTTATGAGACTCTATTTCTCCAATAGACCAAGGTCGAAAACATCATTTCTTTCATAAACAAAACTCGAAAACTTCATTTATTTCATTAACAAATTTCAGAACTTCGTCGTCTCTTCTCCAACATGAATGAGACAATGAAAACATGGATTCAAGTTAATAATGTTAGTTATTGAGTTATAATGGCATGATTCGAATTGTATTGCATAAAGGGGGAGATTTTGAACATTGTGTCATCACGATATCCTTGATATTGATTCTTATTCCCGGTTGATTTGACATAGCCTAGCAACTCTATACGACTAGAGTTTTGTGTGTATTTATTTTGAATTGCACTTAATTCTATCTTTTTACCGTGGTGGTTGATTTCTTGAGGACAAGCAATGGTTTAATTGTGGCGGTGTTGATAACACACAAATATACACTAGTACAAAAAGGTTAATTTACACCCATTTTATATTAAATTTACACCCATTAAATTTAATAAATATCAGGTGTATATTCATCGGGTGAGAATATGTTATACGTTTAAAAAATTGGTGTAAATATGTTATACGTTACACCCTTTTTAATAAAATGGGTGTAAATAGGATACACCTTTTTTTATAAAAACTCCGATGTAATTACACCCTATTTTTATAAAAATTGGTTGTACATACATTCTTATTTACACTCTAATTTAATAAAAATCAGGTGTATATATGTTCTATTTACACCCAATTTTAATAAAAACTAGGTGTAAATACGTTTATAGTTACATCCTATTTTAATAAAAACCTGGTGTAAATATATGCTAATTTACACTCGTTTAGTTAAAATTCGGTGTAATTACACCATTATTTTATGGAATTTTACACCCTTTATTGATAAAAATCAGTGTAATTACACCTTTTTTAAATAAAAATTGGGTGTAATTATACGCTTTTTAAATATAATTTCATACATTTTTTCTAATATAATTTAAACCCTTTATGAACGAATAAATTATATTATATATAATTTTATTTATAGCCTATTTTCATATGCTACATGACACATATTTAATGTACAAAAAAGTCATAATATTTCAAATACAAATCATGCACATAAAACTTATATTTCATGTACTAAGTCATAATATTTTTCACATCAACTATCTAACTAAGATTGCGATATGTTTAGTAACTCCCTAATTTGTCCTTCTTAAATAATTACATTAACACTAAAAAATGCCCTTTTTTGTAATTTGCTAAATCAACTATTTTGAACCAATCAAATTGCTCATTTCTTACAAGTGGCACAACTAATTCAAATTTCTGTTGAGACCTTCCATTACCCGGTAGACATAAACGTTATACATTCAACCTATACATTTCTTTCCCATTCTCCAATATTCATTCATCTCAATACTGCTTTCCCTCTCCATAAAAAAAATTGTGCGCCTTTTCCTCTGAACTCCTCTTCAAGCTCCGGTGTTGTTCCCTCTTCCATCTACATTGCTGAGCACACAGGCAAGTGTTCTTCTTCTGGTTCGTTTTCCCCTTTCCTTCTTTCCTTTGTTATCCCCTATTATATGCAGATTTCGGATTTGCATAGTTTGTAAAGATTTCATATTTTTTTGTACAAAACTATGATTTGTTGAAAGTTTTGATTTTTATCATCGGTACAGTTTCTTTTGTTGATTATAAGGACATATTTCGAGTTTTGGTTCCATTTTATTAACTGTTGATATTTACTTCATTTGTGTGAGGCTTATTTCTACTATTTTCCCCTTTTCAAACTTGTTTTCTTTTGTGATCTCATGACATTTTGTAATAGCTCTGAGTTATAAAAATGTTTGATTTGTATAATCTTTAGTGTTTTCTTTCAACAACTCTTAAGTTTTTCTTTTTTTAAACAACTGATGGTTTTTACAATGGTTTGGTTTCGATTCTCATGTGATTTTGGATTCCTTTTTACATTTGATTTAAGTGCTAAATGTTTCGATTTCTGAGGCAGATTTATGTGTTTTGATTTATAGTCAATTTTGTTGATAAATATGACATAACTTGGTTCTGTTTTTTTTTCTCTATTTTATGTGTAGATCTGATTATTGCTAGAGAATTTTACGGTGGTCCGAGTTGTGTTGTCAAGGACAGTTAATGTGGTGGTTTTCATTTGCATCTGGTTTTTGAGCTTTGTCTTTCCATCTACATAAGCTCTTTTCTGAAAAAGTTGTTTTGGATGAATAAGTTGTTTTTTACTTTTCTCTCTTTTATGAATAAGCTATTTCTTTCACTATTTTATTTATTAGTTGTTTTATACTTTTTTTAAGATATTTTCTATTTGTTGTTTGATGTATTTAGTGTTTTCTAAATAAATTGTAAGTACTCTGCAGCTTTGGGAAATAATTCACTGGACAAATAAATGAATTTTTTGATTTGATACACAATTGACAAATGATTCATTAGATAAATATGTATCTTCTGTTTGTTATGCTAAATTATTACTACGATGCAGTGGTGATTATGTGTTGGAGGAAGAAACTTCAAAAGTAAATTCAAGAGGTTTTGGAGTTTATGCTTACCAACAAAATGGTTCGAGAAACACACCTGACGAGGATGGGAACTATCAAAGTTAATATGAAAATGCATCTGGTTGAGGCAGTATATAATCAAAGTATATTTTCTTCCCTTGGTTCTATTTTTTTCATGCAATTTGATGGACCTTTATTTGTAGTTCTAAGACCCAACTTTGATGTTGAACAAAGTCCTTGAGTTTTCATTCATGTTGAATTTACAAAGAGGGGAACTTTCATCTTTTCTAAGGAAGATTTAATCCCGCCAAAGGGAAGGGTAGTGGTAAATTATATAAATTCCTGTTATTGGTTAAATCAGTTGGTATATAAATGCCATGACTCATGTTAGGTTACATTGTAATATTCACGTTGCAGCACATATAATATTCACATTGCTTAGTTAAAGTACATCTATGATTGATGGTGATTTAAAATAGTTTTCACACAAACAAAAAAATTAAGGCTAGCTGCTGCAATTGCAGCACATCTCTTCACCCTCTCTCTCATAATTAAAGCTAGGTATTAATATTGAAATATATAAATACTATCTTTCTCATGATTTATCCATATCTCATGGTTTATCCGACACACGTATAGTATTCTCTCTGAAAATGGAATCCTAATAAAAATTGAATCTATAATTTTATAAAATAAAATTGAAGCACTCCTCCAATAAACTAAACTTATAATTATACTTTTCATTTATTTTAATTTATATTTGTTTTAATATTCAAATATTTAGAGTATTTCATCTAATATTTTTCTAATTATAATAGATTAAAGAATGTGTAACTAAATAACTCAGTATTTGTATTTTTATTTAAATATATTATTAGAACTCTAATACTTATTTTATAAAATAAGATATATATAATTTATCTATTATTTTTTATTATAAAATATTGAAACCTCCGCCACTACTAAAAACTTTACATAGTTTTATAAAATACATAGTTTAATAATCAAAAAAGAAAATGTAAGTCGTAGTTTAAAATATTTCATTTATACTGGAAGTACTTCCAATCGAAACTGTAATACTTAGTTCTTTCATTACTTTAACAATGTCACGTTGTTGAATGTATATTATTATATTTATTAAGAGAATTTCTACACATTACTTTTATATGCAGTCTAAAGTTGCAGTTAACTTAAATAGTAATAGTCTTTCCATTTCATTCTTGTAAGATATATCAATTAAGTAATTAAGTATTTCTCTGTGTCTCATGATAAGTGTCCTATTAGAGTAATGCATAGTTTTTATAAAAATGCTAACAAATACTTTTACATATATAGTCCAAATCCTGCAAGGATCATATAGTCTATTCCTACGACACCTACAGCCTAACATCGATACTGTGTTACTCGATTTAAGCTACAAAGCAAAAGTTTCGCCCTATCCTTCTTAAAATTCAATCAGAATCTTTGGTGAAATATTTTCACACATCCTTATCACTATTCAACAGAAGCACATGTCTATATATTCACTTCCATAGTTCCATCTAAATTATGCAATTCATCAGTTCGATTACTTTTAAATTAACCAATTTCCCTGCATGGACTTCATACTTAAATATTTTAAATCCAGCACAGATGTAACCTACATATTTTAATAATTTTTTGGTGGCCATGGATGATGAAATAGTAATTATAAGTTTCTTATTTTTAAGGATTGACATAAATTTTAGTAAAATAAATAATAACAACAACAATGTAATGTATAATATGATATTTAACTTAAATGTAGGGATGGCAAGCAGACTCAAACCCGCGGGCTTCACCCGCACTCGCACTCGAGTCAACGGGTGAAATCCGAATTGATTGAGTTTGGGTTCGGGTTCGGGTGCCACCCGATATTTCGGGTGTGGGTTTGGGATAGCTTAAACCCGCACCCGAAACCACACTCGTTTATATGTTAAATTACATAATTATCCATATATATATATATATATATTTCAATAAGTATTAAAAATAAAAAGTAGGGTTTATTTTTCTTTTTCACGATTCAGACCTCACCTCACCGTCTCCTTCCTCAATCCTCACCCACCGGTGGCGCGGCTACTACGTCCTCCGTCTCCTTCCTCACCCACCGGCGCGGCTACTCCATCATCCGTCTCCTTCCTCTGTCTCCACTTCTCGCAGGTATTGCTTCCACCCTTCTCGTAGTCCGTTCGGTTCCGTTCCCTCTTCGGTCTTCGCTAACCTCTATTCCGTTGAATGCTATTCAGTGTTCATAACCCTGCCTTTTCTTGTTTGCTTTCTACCATATTGCTCATGTTAATGTTTCACTGATTATTTCAACAAGTCAGTTTGACCCTTGTGTTATTGTCGCATTATTCGAGCGACAAGAACTTGTGAGCGAAGGACCTTCCCCAAAATTGCTGGTGATTACGTCACGTGCGCCTATTCGGTGATTCATCATTCTTACTGCGTTGGTGAAAGGTAATAATAATGCCTGGACATTTGATCAAATCTACTGCTGGAAAAAGATACCTTTCATAAAATGTTGCAGTTGGTTCCTAGTTGTTTGTCTTGTTTCTGCATTTGTATTTCTTCTACCATTGGTTTCCAAAGCCTTACTCTTGCATTTAGGAACCAAATTAATACCTAAAGAGACATATTTATCGATTATAAACTTGTTAAGAAAGCCGGCTAATAGCTCGGTTCCAAAGACGCCTCTATATGCAGTCACTGCATATATCAAAAACATAAGTTAGTAACGAGATCTGAGGAATATTAACTCGCACATTAATATGAACAACTTGAACTAGACATTAACAAACTAGCTTTTAACATTTGAAAAAAGGATGCAAACAAATGCCGGTGAAATTTGTAAGTTTATATAGATGAAATAAAACACGAATTGGATGTTGTAGTCATTCAAGGTGAAGAATTTAAATCAAAAAGAAATAAGCGACATCGATGATGAGAGAGTGCCAAGAATACAATTAAATGGTTACATTCTTACCTAAGACAGAGCCAAATATCACAAAACACAACATGTAGATCATCGATAAGGCAAGAAAATAACTATATGAAATAATCCAATATGGCTTATCACCAAGACCATGCATTTTCATCATGATTCTTAATTTTTGTTGCTTCTCATAAACCAGTGATGTCAAAATAACCTACATAAAATGCATATAGAGCTTAATGGCGTTGAATCCGAGTCATAAAATGTTCCAAGAGCAAAAAATCCAAAAATATGTCCTCTCAATTCTATCAACCTGTACTATTACACACAACTTATTTCTTATCGGAAAAAGTTAGCCATATCCGAAAGGAAAAGCAACGATTGGATCTATGAATGCGATTCCCATTTTGGTGGAATTAATCATTAATGGATCTTATAGGAACAAAGAGAATGCGACTTCGGTGCTTATATGCATCTGCAAAGGAGATCCACTACACCTACCGATTGTCGCATCACATGAACTGATCAATCCTCTCATGGAATTGGCGTAAATGGTTCGAAAGGGCAAGCGGAAAAACTTCTTGAGTTAGGCAATTAGAGACCATTGTGAATATACAATGGCAATGTCGACTAGCTTTTGGTCCGATTGTCTCGTATATTTTTCTTGGTATAGATAGTAATAATATGATTTACAAATATTTTTAGAAAAGAGTCGCAATATTTCCTTTTTATTTTTAGTTAAAAGGAAAATTTGATTTCAGTGAACCAATTATTTTGCTGAATTGAATCACTTGTTTAAGAAAGCTGGTAACAAGTGTTTAAGCAACAATTTGATTATTAGTACAGATATTTGTTTCATTGTTTAAGAAGATGGAGTGCCCATGACTACTCATTTTAGTGTCATTTTTGGGTTATTTGGTTATGTATATGGATTATGGATGGCATCGAGAATCATTAATGGTAGATTTGTGGAACTAAAGTGTTATTTTAGATGATTTTTTTAAAATTTAATTTAGGTTATAGTATTTTTAAAAATTGGAAAGATATTATTAATAGTTAATATTTGTTTATTATTTTTCCTTAAAAGCACTATTTCTTTTCTTTTTTCTCTAATAGTTAATATTTGGAAAGGTATGAAATTTCTTGTTGTTTGTAGTAGGTAAAATGGATCAAGTGAACACAACCCCGGAACCAGAAGGAGCATGTAATCCTACACAAGAAAGTACATGTCCAACTCAGGAGGTATCTTCTAATCCGAATCCGACACCTGAACTTGATATTGGGCAACAAGAAGAAATTGATACAAGTTTAGAACCTCCATCAAAGAAACTTAGAAGTAATGTGTGGCAAGAATTTAAAAAGATGAAAGTGAATGGAAAAGATAAGGCTGAATGCATCTGGTGTAAAAAAAAACTTAGTGGCACTTCAAAGAATGGAACAAATCACTTGAAAGGACATCTCTTGAGTTGTATTCAAAAAAAGATCAAGACTAGAAACCATGACAAAGGACAACCATTTCTCCTGTCGGCTACCTCAGAAGGAAAGCAAGAGTTGGGAATTAGAACTTATAATTCAGAACATGTGAAGAAGTTGATTGCTGAAGCTATTATTATGCACGATTATCCACTATCAATTGTGGATCACATTGGTCTTAGAAGAGTCTTTGTTTCTCTCCAACCATTGTTTAAAGTTCCTACTCGAAACACAATCAAGAAGGAGATATTGAAAGTTTATGATTTTGAGAAAAAGTGTGCTATGAAGATGTTAGATAACCATGAAGGAAGAGTGGCAATTACCACAGATATGTGGACTTCAAGCAACAAAAAAAAAGGGTATATGGCGGTTACGGCTCACTATATTGATGGCTCGTGGACTTTACAGAGTCGAATCTTGAGGTAACAATGTTTATATTTTATAATTTAATTGTATCTTTTTTTTTGTTCTTAATGACAATAAGTGAAAGACTTGTTTTTTGTAAATATTATGTTAGGTTCATTTATGTTCCAGCCCCTCACACTAGTGAAAGACTTTTGAAGCACTTGTTAATTGTTTAATGGTGGAACATTGATTCAAAGCTTTCTACGATTACTTTAGATAATTGTAGCACAAATGACTCAACGATTAGGAAAATTAAGGATAAGTTGTCGTTGGAATGTTTAATAAGGGATGGGTCTTTGTTACATATGCGTTGTTGTGCGCACATCCTAAATTTAATTGTTCAGGAGGGGCTACAAGTGATTAAGGATGGCATAGAAAATATTCGGGATAGTGTAGGATTTTGGAGTGCTACACCTAAAAGGCATGAAAAATTTGAAGATACCGCTAGACAATTGAGAATTATTTGCACTAAAAGTTAGCTCTAGATTGTCCAACAAGATGGAATAGCACATATAAGATGCTTGATATTGCCATAGAGTACAAGGATGTATTTATTCGGTTGAAGCAACGTGAGTCTTTGTACACTTGTCTTCCAACTAATTCACAGTGGCAATTTGCTAAAGATGTTTGTGGGTGCTTAAAATTATTTAATGAAATGAGTTGATTTCTGGTACAAAATATCCAACTGCCAACTTGTACTTTCCTAATATTTGTAAGATTAAGTTGGCAATAGAGGAATGGAAGAAGTCCTCCAATTCAATTATTGAGATGATGGCCACAAGAATGATGGAAAATTTTCAAAATTATTGGAGTGGTGTTCATGATATGATAGAAGTTGCTGCAGTTTTGGATCCTAGGAAGAAGATGGTTGTACTTAATTTCTGGTTTCCTAAGTTGTATGGAGAAGAATCAAGTGCACAATTTAGTAGAATCAAAGACATGTGTTATGATTTGCTCAATGATTATCAACATTAAACTTAGAGATGCACGACCTCCTGCTCCATCCATTGGTATAACTGCTCTTGTTGATGATGAGGCTGAATTTGATGCATACGTTGAGACGATTGTCGTTGCTGAAGACTCAAGTTCAAGTGTTAAGTATGAGTTAGATCATTATTTGAAGGAGCCAGTTATAAAAAATACTCCAGAATTTGACATTTTGAATTGGTGGAAGGTAAATGGAGTTGTGTATCCAACACTCAAGCAATTGTAAGAGATTTGTTAGATATTCCTATCTCTACAGTAGCTTCTGAATCGACCTTCAGTAATAGTGGTAGAATATTGAGTCCTCATCGTAGCCGACTTAACTGGACTACCGTAGAGGCTTTGATGTGTGCTAGGAGTTGGCTATGGGCTGTTGAGAATAACGGTATGTCATTGTCAAATTATTTTTGCTTTCTACCTTAATTTTCTTGTTATATAATGTATTACTACTTTGGTATGTCATTGACAAATAATATATTACTAATTTTTCTTGTTATATAATATATATATATAGGAATTTTTAGAGTTGCAGAAGAAATTGCTACTGTGTTGAATGAAATGAAGTCAGACGATGAAGGTATTTTGTACTTCATTTGGTGTAGAAGTTTTAAGCTTTAGTGTTTTATTTAACTTCAATTTATTTGTTAATACAGCTGAGTTGATGGAAGGTTGTTTGGGTTACCATTTTGAAGATTAGAAGTTGTTGTTTCTATACGTTAACATGGTGAGTATTGTTGTTTCTATCTTCCAACATTGTTGCCCCGACTAATTTGCAAGAATTAAGTTACATGTTTTATATGTTTTAAGTTTCACATGTTTGTTATTACAATTTAAAATTATGATGATAATATCTATAATCTATTAGTGTTTCTTAACATGTGAAATATATTTTCTTTGTAATAGGTAAAATAGATCAAGTGAACACAACTCCGGAGCCGGAAGGAACATCTAATCTTACACAAGAAAGTTGTAATATATTAGCTTGTTGTTGTTGAAAAGTTGTAATTTGATTGTAGAATTTAATTTTAATTGTACTGTTAAGATGTTGAAGACTATGTTAAGATAATTGTGATTGCATTTTCTTGAAGACAATGTAAAGAGACCTTATTTTAATTGTAATTTTTTTATTATTTTTGGTGCAGGTTTGGGTTTGGGTGAAAAAACCCAAATCCAACGGGTGCGGGCGCGAGTGTTATTTTGTCACCCGAATAGCCTTCGGGTTTGGGTTCGGGTGATACTTTCGGGTGCGGGTGTGGGTAGTGTGAAACCCGCACCCGACCCTACCCGTTGCCATCCCTACTTAAATGCTTAAGAACTTGTAATCCTATTAGAATGCTTGAACATGTTGTGTTGAATTAAATCAATAACTTAAACAACATGTCTAACATCACGCTACTGAACTAATAAACTTGTTACAATTTTATTTTAAGTTATGCAGAATTTTCTGGGAATATTATGCATCCTATATGGCATGCTATTGAATGCATATGTCAAGGTCTAGAAGATTCAATCAGAAGCTAAGGAGAAAAATCAGAAAATTTAGGATTGAAGACCTTGATTGTAGCAGAAGTTTTCTGTTGTTTGTTTTCTGCAGTTCGTTTCTGCAGTTTGTTACAACTGATATGCTATTGTTTGAAGGCCCAAATCCAGTTTGGTGAAAGGTTATAAATAAGGACTTTGTAGCCTAGCTTTAGAAATCTAGCCAATTATATTAAGGATATAATCATTAGGTTTTGCCATGTGTGAACCACCTGAATTGTGGGATGGTCACTAAATTGTACCTCAAAACCCGTAGGAAAGAGGATAGTTGTTATAACTCAGAAGTTGTGAATCAATGAGTTGAGTTATTGTTCTTAGAGGAAGTTGTGAAGCAACTCCAAGGTGTGTTCGAAGTTAGAATTATTTTTACTTTTAGTCTTAGGTGTTTTTTGACAGAAGTGCAGCTTCTGATCATGTGTGTTTGAAGAGTGTCTTCAAGTTTTTTATAATCACCACGTGTGATTGAGGGGGAGTGACAGGGGTTCTCATATCTAAGAGGGGATCTTACGTAAAAATTGCATTGGGTAGGGATTAAGTGAGGAGTTGTAAACTAGGAGTTTAGCTCTAAATTAATACTGCTGATAGTGGATTTCATCCCTGGCTTGGAAGCCTCCAGATGTAGGTGTGTAGCACCGAACTGGGTGAACAAGTCTCTATGTTCTTTACGTTTTGTTGAATTTTTATTTCTATCTTGTCTATTTTATTTTAATGGTCAGGTCATATGTCTTGACATATTTATAGGACATCTAAGTCTGTTGCACCAGAATTTCAATTGGTATTAGAGCGGACATCCTGTTTGTTTCTGATTATGTACAAGGTAGAAGGTTTGTATTGGAGAATTGTTTGAACAAGGCTGGATGAACGAAGAAGATGAAGCTAGAGCAGAGGAATAAAATTTTCAAAGCCTTCATGGGGGAGTGAAGACCTTGGATTAAGATAAAGATCATTGTTCAAGTTAAATTTAGCAAAAGAGAAAAATTGTCAAAACCTTCATGTTGGAGTGAAGATATTGATAAGGTAACTCTTAAGCTTACTTTTGGTAAACCATCTTCCTGGTTATGGTATTGTTTTTGTTGTCTTCAAACTTGTAGCTTGGTTGAGAGCTACTATAAGTAGGGTTGATTTATTTCCAATCCTAAGTTACCATACTTATGCTTAGTTTGTGGTGTAAGCATTGTTTATGAATACTGTTGAGGTGATTGTGTATTCCACTGCATGGCTTTTGATATAACCCTTAAAGTATAAGAAGAATTCTAGGGTTGTTTTTTTAACAGAATATATGTCAGATGTTTCCAACTATATTAAAAGTGTCAATGATACTTGATACCTTCCTCAAGTCCACTCATAAAGACATTGATTAATGGTTGATGAAAATAAATTGATCAATGATCCTCATGCACATCTGCATATTGTTTGAAGACCTTGAAGATTGTCAAGGATGGCATGTTCCAAGAAGATGGAACTGGTGTTATATGGGATGTTAGAACATTATTTCAGCATGTATGCAGCTACCATTTGAAGAACATATGTTTTGGGTGCTGAACAAGAACATTTATATTTGGAACCTACTCCTGATCTGGAAGAGGAGGCATCTGATTTGTATTAGTTGATCAGGACACGATCAACAAGTTAACTACTCCATGCGTCAGTTTATTTCTGACCCAGACTTATGGGAGTATTGAAGTTAGCTCCATATTTTTCAAGACCTAATTGTGCGCGGTAAAAATTGGAGAACGAGGGAACCAAATTGGAATTCGGATCTCCGACTCAAAAACAATTTTATTTTTTAAAAGATGCCGCCAGCACCAAGCTTTATTGTTTCCAAAAATAAAGGAAAAGGGGAAAGCTGAAATACCCTAAAAAGATATGCAATGTGATTAGTATGAAACTAAACGCAAAGCATGGGGGAGCATAGATTCTTAAGTTTGGGGTTAGGTTATACAAAGGGAAGGTATTAGCACCCTATGTATCTATAGTACTCTATAGGATCTTTTGTGCGTTTGTGTTTTATTTGCTATGCTATTTGGAAAAGTTTCTCCTTTGGGATTAAGAAGGTAAGCTAGGTAGGAACCTAAGTTTGTTTATTATGATTATGCTCGCAAAGATCATTGCAATCTTCTACATACATATCCCCTAGAGGGAATCAGAGAAATTGTAGCTCGGGGTCTAAGGGTGACTAAGGTTTGGGTGGTTTGAGAGAGAAAGAAGTATGCTCGCCAAGGGTGAGACCTTGTCCCTACGTATTCTCAAAAGGAGGTTGAGAAAGTCATAGCAATCGTAGTTCCCACTTATGCTAGTGGAAGCAATGATTTTAAGAGACAACGACAAGTGTCATCTTAATGAAAAATGTATCTAATCTATTTCATCACATACATTTTGAAAATTGATTGTTTGAATCTTTCATTGTAAGAAATGAGTGTTTAAATTTAGTGTACAAGTATACCGCTTATAGTTCTTAGAATGAGAAGATGTTTTGAAAAACGTTGAATCTTTCATTGTAAGCATTGGGCGTTTAACTTGAGTGTACAAGTATGCCACTTACAGTTAAGAAATATGTTTTGTTTGTTTGTTTGAGAAAATATTTGATTTGAATGTGATGCTATAGATGATATACTTCTTTTATAGAGATGATTCATGTCACATCTCTGAGGAGAAATGTTTTGTTTTGTTGGGGGATACTTTTAAGAAGCCTGTGGGTCCCTGTATTGTAAGCCCAAGAGGAGGCTATCTGAGGGACATCGAGGGTCCTTGTATTGTGAGCCCAAGAGGAGGATTTCTGAGGGACATCGAGGGTCCTTGTATGAAGCCCAAGATGAGGCTATAGGGTATGAATGGCTTCTTTTTAAGAGTGATTTCACCGGGAAACCATACTCTTTTGGTTCCATCCTAGCTAAGGAGATTCTTTGTACGAAGCCCTTTAGGAGGCTGTTGGAGATTTCCATATCTCTTTCTTGTATGAGGCCCAAGAGGAGATCAACTCAATGAGGGAGTTCTTTTGTACGAAGCCCAAGAGGAGGCTAACTCAACGAGGGAGTTCTTTTGTACCAAGTCCAAGAGAAGGCTATGAGGAACCTAGTTTTTATACTAGTTGTAATCACATAAATAAACATGAACACGTATATGAACAAGTATATATATGACAAAGTGTGTGTGTGCATTCATAGGAGTTTATGAAGGAAATATATAAACAAGTGTATAAAACAAGCAAATAAAGCTAGTGTACTTGGATATATACAAGGGAGTGGGACTTACACCTTAAGGAAGGCCTACTGGAATAAGAGCAGTTTCACCGAGAATAATACTCCTCTTAATACCAATGGAATTGGTGAAAGAAATATTATACACAAGTAGATAAAACAAGCGAACAAATCTAGTTATACTTGAATATGTACAAAGGGGGTTTAATATGTACAAAGAAGGTTGAATATGTACAAAGAATTGAATATGTACAAATAGTGTTGGGACTTACACCTTAAGGGAGGCCCATGATCAATTTGATTTTTGAGTTCAAAATATTTACGAGAAAGAAACCTAGTTCGATTTGTATTTTCAAGGAATAAATCGAATCGATCATGGGTGCAAACCAGAGATTTACTTACGGTATGCTACCGAAAATACATTTCTAGTATATTGGTGAACTTATATCGCGCCGGAACCTTTCCCCTCCCCATAACAGTAAACTTTCAAAACTTTTCTATAAACCCTCTCAAAACCCTTCTCACCAATATCAATTTTTCTCTCAAACAATCAACACAAATCATTAAGAAATAACCAAGGCTTAGTCAATCAAGCAACACACAACTCTCAATCAATCAAGTAAGTGATTTACACATTTTTAGAGTTTTATGTAAAATCGATTCAAACTAGTGAAATAGGGCTTGAAATGTGTTGTTTTTGTAGTTTACATCATTAGAGTCAATATAATACTATTTGTAAACTCTTTTGACGATCAATCCGTGTATTTTGATGCATTTGGGAGTTTGGGTTTGTTGGTGTCGTTGTTACTTTCGTAGAGGTAACCGAAATTTCTTTCCGATTTGGGATGAACAAAATTGTGTTGTACCCCAAATTTTCCCCTAAGACTCACTCATACTTCATATCATTGCATGGCACAAAGATCGCAATTTAAATCTACCCTCTCTCTCTCCTATCTTTGGCTTTACCTTTGGAGATCACCAAGCACCTTGTGTATGTGTTCATTTCTAGTGTGTGATGATTGATACTTGTCTAACAATGATATGTGTACATTTTGCTTGCCAAATGTTGTAGGTGAATGGTGCACAAGTTTCTTATTCAAGGAGTCAATAGGTTCATGTGTTTATTTCCATGCCTTCTCTCCTCAATTCTCAAGATTTGAAAAGTATTGTCTCTCATTGAAGACTTCTTTTGTCACCAATCATGGTCTCTTATCTTGAGTTTATGCTTCATGTTTGAACGAGATCATCAAATTCAAAGAATTCCCCATTCTATGGCCATCTATCCTAAAATTAGGGTTTTGGACTTCTGAGGATCATATCTTGATGTTTGTATGAAGTTTGTGGATGATTTAAAAGTAATTTTATTCTTAAGAGGACTTCTAATATGAGTATTCTTGGATCCAAAGAGTTTGATTGATTAAAATATTGTTTTAGAGGTCTATGATTGCCCACTCTCTAAGTTGATGCTTCATCTATCTTGTATAACTTCAAAGGATCATAACTTGGCCATCCCTTGTCTCCTTGAGCTCATTTTTCTTTCACAATTAACCTAAGGATGTCTAATAAAACTTAGTTCAATTGGTGAGAAGAAAATTCTTGGAAAGTTGCTTATGAAGGCAAAAGATTACAAGTCCTTGATGAATTCTCAATTGTTGGACAATCAACTTCAAAAGATCATATCTTGATCATCATTTATCACCTTTAGGTCATTATTTTTGCACAAAAATATTGAACATGTGAAATTTGTCTCCATATAAGTTTTTAAGATTGAAAGTTTTTGGAAGTTTCTTGAAGAAGTCAAAAGATTATAGGTTACTTCACAAATTTTCATCAAATTCGCAAGATCATAACTTTCTCAATTTTTGGAATTTTTGAGTGATTATTTTTGCCAAATTTTCCTTGAGAGGTCTACTTTATGTCATATTTGAAAATCAAGAGCAAATTTTGAGTGGAAGAGAAAGTTTGAAGAAGAAACATTATAGGTCATTTTTAGAAAGTCGCATGCTTGACCAAGGTCTGACCAAGAAAATCAGTGATTTTTCAAGAATCCTAAAGGCTCAATTCTTAGCTCAAGCATCCATTTGATTTGATTCTTTTTTCATTGTGTTCTACTCTTTGAATAATTAATTTAGATCAAAGAAAATTAGAAAATGCACAAGGGAATTGGATTTGGCCTCATCTCAAAGTTTGTGCAAAGTTCTGGTTCGAGTTCACCATCAGTTTGTGCATTTGCACGTGTAACTTGTTTTTAAGCCAAGTTAAGCATTGTGTTCGTGACTAATTGTGATTATAAACTTCCCATGATTAATTAGCACATCAAAACGCAAGGAATGATTGAGTTTTGATGCACATAAGGTCACACTTTCTTCATGAACACGGGTGTGCATGATTTCCACTCAAATGTCATCATTCACCCCTCATTTTGATTCCATTCGCCTCTCCTATAAATAAGTAAGCTATCTCACTCATTTCCTCAAACTTTGATAGCGAAAACCCATGCCAAAATCTCTCGAATCCAATTTGTTGCAACTTAGTTTTCACTCAAAGCCATTCTAGTTTAAAATTAACCATTCATTCTTCTTCCTTGAACCTCACTAAAGCTAAAGACAAGAATCGTGCCTGAAGCTTCTGAATCGTTCTATCCAAGTCCGGTTTGAGCTCTGAAAGTGAACTTCATTCAAGTAGGAATCTCCATCAAACCTTTTAAAATAAAGCATCACTAAACTCTCCTTATCTCCCGATCCTTGTGATCTTCACCATTTGCATTTTCATCAAGTATTGACTGAGAATTTCTGGAAACAAGTGCTCGCTATTATTTCTGTTTTTTTTTTCTTTTCAAATTGTTCATAATAGAGGTGAAATAAATTCTTCGTGAGGGTAACATTAGAATCATCTTGAAGAAACGGCGAATGACACCATCAAGAATTTATTTCACGGTTGAGAATCGAGCATGGATGATTCTTTGGAGGTTGAAGATGACCTACATGTCATCTTCAACCAATGAAGGATTGATATGTAACTTTTTAAAATTCAATCTGGTGTGTTTGCTTCACTGTGCGCACGTCCCTGGAGCCCTTGGATCTGATTACTTCTGTGAGTCAGACTCGACCCAGCGCGCCATGTCCATTGGATGTGATTACTAACGCGTTTTGATTATGATCAGATGGTCCATATTTTATTGGCTATTATTTTATTTTCTAATTTTATATTTTAAATGTTTTAAACTTCAAAAAATCTTATAAAACTCAATTTTGACTCAAAAATTATGAAAAAAATTACAAAAATATTTTGAAATATTACCTTTCTAAATTTTATTTGTTCATATTTTATTTTCAGATTTGATATTTTTTATGATTTTTCTCTTTTATGTGATGTTTTTAATTGTTTAAAAATACTTCTTGACATTTTAAAATTTTGACAAATATTGGTGACCTCATTTTACTTTTATTGTTTATTTTACTAGTTTTTGCCATTTTTGGTTTATTTCACCTTTTATTTTATTTTTAAAAAATATTTTTTGACTTTAAAAAATTCTCAATAAATTTGTCAACACTTGTTGACCTTTATTTGACTTTGGGTAATTTTCTTAGAATTTTATTTTGATGAAAAATACTATTTATGTATTTCGTCAATAAAGTCCAATTAAATAACCTAATTTTGAAATTACTTTTAATCCTTTTATTTGATTTTATTTTCACTTTTATTTTGCTGACTTATGAATTTATTTTGGAATCATAAATTTCCTCAACATCAATGGAATTTGGGTGTTGATAGGTCTCTTGACCAAATCCACCAAGAAAGTTGATTGATTTTGACGAAGTTAGACCGAATAAATTCATCTGATGACAAATAAACTTGAAAATTACTTCTTCTTCTCCATCTTATTTTTCTTACACCTTTGGATTTCTGTCCAATAGTATAATCATGTGAAATTTGTGCATGATATTTAGGTTTAGAAGTTTCCTTCTGTGCCTATGATTGTTGTGCAATAGAATGTGAACCATCTGATTCTGAACATTCCAATTCAGTGTCAGCAAGCACGAAATGTTCCGATAGAGGTTTTGGTTTTACACTTTCAGTCTCATCACTTGGATTTGATGGCCATGAGTATCCTAAACCTCTACTGCCATTTCTGATAACTCCATAGATCATGGAAGTCATCTTGCTTCTATCTGTGCTTTTAGCAAGGAAGTGTTGAAAAGCTTTGTCATGTCTAATTATTTCATAAGTCGTAGATATGCTAGACATAATCTCTTCTTCTAATTTAGAAACTTTACTTTTTAGAGCAGCGTTAGATTTTTCTAAAGAAAATAATTTTTCATTTAAAACTAAAGTATTTGGCTCACTCTTAGTAGAAGTTTCAGAAGCAATCACAAAGGTCTTTTCAGATTTTTGTGTTTGCTTAGAAGAAGTTGATACCTTTTCATAAGTTTATATAATCCTAATTCAAGTTCTGAACGAGATAAAGAAGAAAGTACCTCTCTGTCGTCATCAGAATCTCACTTTTCATCAAGAAGTAGTTCATCTTTTGATAGTGATTCGCTGATGTTGGTCTTCCCCGTGAGAGCTATGTTGGCATGTTCTTCATCAGAATATTCTTCTTCTTCTTCTTCATCATCACACATTTCCATGAGACCTTTCTTAGCTTTGAAAACCTTCTTGGTTTTTCTTTCTCTTCTGAGCTTTGAACACTCATTCTTGTAATGCCGAGACTTTTAGCATTCGTAGCAGGTGAATTCCTTTCTAGAATCTTTTATTTGGTCAGATGTAGACTCGTGCCTACCTTTAACTCTTCTTGACCCTCTGAACTTGCTATGTCTGTGTTTCCACAATTGGTTTATCTTTTTAGAGATTAGAGATAGTTCATCTTCATCGAGTCTTATTCGACTCTTCTAATTCTTCCTCGTTTGATAAGCCTTTCTCTTTCGGACTTAGACTTAAGAGCAAAGATTTACCTCTCTTTTGAGATTCATATTCTTGAAGCTATATTTCGACTTCTCAAAGAACTAATAAGTTCCTCAATCTGGTGTTGTTGAGATCCTTCACCAATTTCAAAGTAGTTACCATGTGTCTCCATTTAATAGGAAGACTTGATAATCTTTTGACGTGATCGTGAGAGTAACCTTTCTCCCGAACTCGATTCCTATAACAAGCACCTAGATTCTTGAAAGCATAGTTTCCAGATTCATCTTTTTCCATTTTGAAGGCTCCGTGCTTCTAGATTAAGGCGAGCTTTGTTTCCTTGACTTGAACATTGCCTTCGTGAGCCATCTAAAGAGAATCAAATATGGACTTTGTAGTCTCTATCTATGATCTTTTCATACTATGTATATGAAATAGATTTGAGAAGAATGGTTCTTTCTTTATGATGATTTTGAACATTTTCTTCTAAGCATTTGTTAGAGCGCTTTTGGAAACTTTCTTGCCTTCGAATCTATTGGTAATAGAGCCATCAACTACAAGATCCCATAAATCCAAATCAAATCCCGAAATTAGCTTTCTAATTTGTCTTTCCAATAGTCAAATTTATCACCATGAAAGATAGGAGGTTTTGTACTATATGAATCTCTTTCCTTGTTATCAGAAGTTACAACAACAACATTGTTGTTGGCAGCCATTGTTTTTCACACACTAGATCGATCTTGAACACTATTAGGTGTTTGATAAAATCCAACCTTTTATCACTTGAACCAAGCTCGATGCCAATCAAGGTGTGAAAACATAAGAAAGAGGGGTTTAAATTGGGTTTTATCTTAGAAAACGTTTTCTTAAAAATAATCCCCTTGGAAGTTTACTTCACTTTAGATAATAAGATAGAAAGAATTTGAAAGAAGAAATGAACACAAGATTTTTATACTAGTTCACTTGATAACCTCAAGCTACTATATTCCACCCTTCCAGGTGATTTCGCCTCTACCCAACGAGGTCTTAATCCAATAGTCAAACAAATTATTACACTTGCACACACAAACTGTATGTGACTAACACTGCACACACTAACTGTATGTGACTAACTATCAACCTCTAAGACGCACTAGTCCTAAAATTCTTAAGAATTATTACCTAACCTGTCTCTTAAGGATCAATTAAATAATTGTTTAAATACAAGTTTTGTTTACAAGTAAATTGCTTCTACACAAGCTGAATATGTAAACAGATTTTAAGCACAATGACTTTAGAAAATTTACAACTTTTTTCAATAGAAAATGTAAGCATTTGCACGTAGTGAATTAATAGCCTTTTCTTCAAGTCTTCAAGCCTTTATATAGAGCCATGCATGAGATGTGACCGTTGAAGGTACGTCTGAATTATCAATTTTATGGCGGTTTGAAAGAACGTAGGGGACAAGATCGTTTAATATCGTCCTTTCAAGGTAGTGGAATGAAATGTTTTATTTGTACCATGTACTATTTGTACCACGTTAATGTTATGTTCTAACCTTTTGTACTTTAGAGGTTTCTGCGAGCATGAGTAAGAAGAGAGAACATAACTTCTAATTTATCAAAACTCCAAGTCTTCAGTGTCTTCACAACTTCGTCTTCAGAGTCCTTAGCACTTGGTCTTGGAAATCTTTGTATCGAATCTATGGTCAGAAGAGCTTCAAGTCTTCAGAGTCTTCAGAGCTACGTCTTCAGAGTCTTTAGCATTTGGTCTTCAGAATCCTCTATCTTCTGAAACTTGAGTCTTCAGCATTTGGACTACGTTCACTCAGAACTTCTGTCTTGAAGTCTTCAGACTACTTTCTTTAGATAATACGTATCAGAGTCATTAAGCTTCATAGCCTTCTGAAGCTTTTCTTGCTACTGTTCATTAGAACTTTTGTAGTTTAGAAGCGGAACTTCTTCTATTCTAATGTCTTGGCCACACCATTCATTAGAAGCGGGGCCTGTTTGTTAATTCTCAAAACACAACAAACATTAGAATATCAACATTGTTCATACAAACATACTCTTTGTTATCATTAGAAATCAGAGAAATAATTGCATAACCAAATCTTGTTCTAACAAACTGTTGGTCGGATGTTGTGATGTCCCTTTTTCAATCATGATAGATTTATGTTATCAATTTTCACAGTCCTTTATTTTTTTTGCATCATCCTTCTCTATCTATCTCTATTGTCCATCTCTTTTCCGGACGCAAAACCTAACACAACAATCCTATTACTACTTATAAATATTTTTAATATTAATATGTGTAAATTTAACTATAAATTTTATTAAAAAAGAATATTAATACCTTATTTTATTTTAACTTCTTTAATAATTAATAATCAAATACCAAAGTTTTTGTTTTTGACAAAAATTGAATGCTAAAATTGTGCAAGTATTTAGTGGCGACCCATTGGGTGCCAACTTAATTGGGTTATCTTTGTGCACCTCATCGATTTGTTGCTTAAAAACAAAAACAACAACCATCACATAAGTGTAATATATCTTGTTAGTTCAAGAATAAGTCTAAAAAACATGCTAATAGAACACACAAACATCAATATTACAACCGTCAATGTGAACATGTATAAGCCACAACCACAATGAATGGTGAAGATAGAAAAGCTAGTGACATTAACTAACATGCGTAAGAAAAAAAAGCTAAAATGAATGATGATGTTATCCAAAAGAGTCAACACTATTTTGATGTTCTCTTCTACTATCATATGAGACTAAATTTCCATTTAAAGCCAAAAGCAAAGTAGTACTACATATCCATGATAGATTTTTTCGGTTTCTTTTGTTGGAAAGATAAAGCAAATATACACCAATAGCAGGTTTGAATCCTCTAACTTCTAGCTTCCTATTTAGGATGTTTACATAGCGATAATAGTGCACTATATGAATAGTAGCAGTATTTTCGACACATCACCGCCCAAAAGTTTCATGTTTTTAATACTATTATACATCAAAGTATTTAATAATTACATTGAAGAACACTTTTAATTATTAGTGTGTTGATTATGATTTGACAACTTGTTGACATAAATGTTTGTATCTTTAGATTATGAAAATAAATAATTTAGTGATGTCACACTCATACTAACCGCCGAAATTCTAAAAGTTCAATGCATTAATCCCATATGAAACAATACCATCAATTCAATACTAGGACAAATGCTATTTTCATGGAATATTTAGTTTGGCTCATTGACTAGAACTCAGGCACAAATTATTTCTAGGATTTAAAATCATGGAGTACACTATGAAATAATTACTATCAAGTCGGTAGTAAGAAAAAGAGTTGGATTATTATATTTTAAATTAGCGATTAAAAAATTAAATTAGAATTGTTTTTACATTAGTGTTAGTGTTGTTAATTCTTTTAAAATTATAATTAATAACAGTGTACACATAGGATATATTTTGGGTAAGATTTGATTTTGGCCGCGTATTTATTTACAGTCTATAATAAAAATATAAAGTTAAAACAAAATTAAAAATAATAATACATTTAAGTTGAAATAATAATATATGTAGAGGACAATATTTTAAATAATATGATTTAAAAAAATTGAAACTTGTATTAAATAAATCAGTCGTTTTTTATAAATAAAACAATTATTTTATAAAAGAGAATACAATTCTAAAATATATACAATCTTTTTTAATAAGCTTTTTTAGTTTTTCCGCATATTTAAAAAATATCAATAAATTTCTATAATTCAATATTTCGGTCAATAGTTTTATTTTTTTCATTTTATTGACTCACTGCATAATTGGATAAGTAGTTTCATTTTACTCGTCCGTATGATGAATAGTGATTTTAAATTTTTGGACTTTTTCTACAGTTTCTCATTTTGCGTGTTTTAAGTTCTTTCTTCGTCCATTGATCCATGTATAATTGGATGTGATTTTGGGTTTTGTTTGTTGGGTATTTGATATTATAAATATGTAACTCTTATATGGTTGCAGTGTGACAATCTTAGAGTTTACACCAACAAGGGAGGGAGAGCAAGGGTTTAAAGACATAGCATGGAGTTTTGACTATTCTCAAGGGAAACCTTAGAAATATTGGGGTTTTGAAAACCTTCGGAGTTATTCAAGGTTATTGGGAGTTGGGAAACACTTGTTTATACTGAAGGTTGGAGAGGTTGGGAAACACTTGGATAGAAAATATGGTAACTCTTGGGAACCTTCAAGGTTGTTTTTGGGAACTTGGAAGCTAATGTAATTTTCTTGTAACTCATCTGCAATCTCTTGTAACAACTTTCTGAGTATAGTGAATTGGAGAGATGCCCTCTCCCCCATAGTAGATCATTTGATAAAACTGCATAAACAAATCTTTTTCTCGCCTTATTCAGTTATATTATTTGTGTATGAATTATTAATGCTGTAGACCATTTATTTTAGTTGCTACTATTCTTTGCCTTACAAATTAATATTAAACTTTGTCGTAATTAACAATAAGATTCACAACACAAGTCAACTTAACCTTGATGTCATCCTTTTTCATAACTAACCTTGATGGAATCTTTAGCTTAGCCTAGTAATAACTAACATTCAATAAGATGTTAATATTGTTGAGAGTTAATTAATATTAATAACTAATTATAGATGATATAAATATGGTACAATTGTTCATTGTATGGTAGGTTTGTTGAAACTTTTTCGTTATCTTGCGGCAAACTATTATTCTCTTTTCAATGATGTTCTTGTTTTAGTTTTCACACGGTATCATTGACTTGTGGCTCCACCATCACCATTGTTTCCTCATAATCACAAATATCACCTTATTCTTTATTTACTTCATTGATCGTTTTCAACTTGTTCTTCCTTTTTCTCTCTCTGCAACTTAGTCGGTTGAGAGTTCCTCGAGCACCATTAATGGTCATGCTCCAACACATTAACCAAATTTGAATTTAAACACAAACAAAAGTTATCAAAATGATACCCTTAATCCATATTTGATGCATCGAATAAGAATCCAACTATTATGTTAGTGATTATAATGTTGAATGTTGAAACTATCACTCATGGTCCAGTCCATGACAATAGATTTACGCTCAAGAATAAATTCCACTTCATCAATGGTGCCTTTCCAAGACCACGGATGAATATCGTGACTCTATTGCTTGGTATTGATGTAACACAATGATCATGTCATGGTTGAATAATTTAATGGACCATGAAATATCTTAAAATATCTTTTGGGTGGAAATTACTTCAAGCATATGGAAGGAGGTAAAAGATCGATTTTATCATGATAACGCCTTTATAATCCCAAAGATGTTGTGGCAATAATTGGATAATTTTTCCTCATTCTTGCATGTGATTACGATATTTCATGTTTAGCCATTGATAAGAATCCAAACTTATTGCATTGCCTACAATTCAATTTCAAGAGAGGTTCTTCTTCTCGTGGTAGACATGGTAGATCATTCAATGGTCGAGGCAAAGGTAATCGAGTATGCACATATTTTGGCATGAATAATCATATCATTGATACCTGTTTTAAGAAACATGCATATCCTCCTCAATAGAAACAACACGGGTTGATAAAAAATGTATCTCATGATGAGTCTCATGATGAAGTTCCTCCTGATAATTTTGACGAACAATTTCACCGCCAAGACTCGATTTTGTTAAGCTTTATCCTAGACCAACACAAAGCTTTGTTTGCTTTACTTTAACAATCTTAAAACCTCTACAATCATAGTGTTAAACACATCACCACTCATTCATAATCAAATAAATGTATTATATGCATCATTCCTATCAATGTCACGCCTGAATTCTTCATACTTGATACAGGTGCTACTGATCATGTATGCTTATCTGAAAAAATTTCTCTTGTTTGAAAATAACCTCTCCCATAACATTCAAACTTCCTAATGGACCCATGGTCACCATTGATTATGTAGGGAATGTTTTCTTTGATAAAACTATCATTCTAACCAATGTCTTATACATGCTTCAATTCTCTTTCAATCTTGTTTATGACCCTAAGCTAACTCATTGTTTAGATTTCCAAATCATTTTAACAATTCTACCAACAATACAAAACTCTTACTCAAAGAAAATGATTGGTTCAACTGATTTGAGAGGTGGACTGTACATCCTCAATCATCCTCAAGTTGCAATCTTTAACACACTCTCATGTATTTCTAATTCATATATCAAAACTTTAGATTTGAATCATAATACCTATGTCAAATTTTTTAATCACAATCCTTTTAACATTTGGCATTTAAGGTTTGGCCACCCTTCTTATGAAAAATTAATTAAAAAAAAAAGAAATCATCTCCTCTTGTGCAAATTATTCATTCAGATTTACCATGTGATGCTTACTTCTATGCCAAGCAAAAGAGACTTTTATTTCATAACAACTCTCATGAATCTATTAAAATTTTTGACTTAATTCATATGAATATTTGGGGTTATGATCTATTCCCTCTATTAATGGCCATAGATATTTCCTTACAGTTAAAGATGACAAAAGCATATTTACATGGATTTTTCTCATGAAGTGTAAATCAGAAACTCAAAACCTTATTAAAACCTTTGTTTCTATGGTTCACATACAATTCAATACCAAAATCAAGTGTATTGCATCATATCATGGTAGTGAGTTTATCCTTAAAGACTTCTATAGGAAACTGGTATTATACATCAAACCTCATGTGGTTGTACCCCTTAACAAAATGTCATAGTTGAGAGAAAATACCAACACGTACTTGGTGTTAATAGAGCTATGTTTTGGGTGATAATATGATGTAAGAAAATATTTTATAGGGGTGAATATCCTTTTTAAAAACAAATCAACCGATTTTTCAAAAATGAAATATCATAGGTTTATTAGAGTATGCACACAGAAGTATTAGAGCGAAATAGAGTGAATTATACTTGAATAAAAATTAATACATGTAATCAATACATTAAAATCACCAATTGAATAAATAATGATACATTTGGTATTCAATCGATAACATAAGTATAATTCACAAGAGATGATTATACAATTATTCAATTTGCAAATTCTAAACTCAACAAGTTCCTTAGATTTTAATCACCACTAAAGCTTGATTAGGTCCTAATTCAAACAAAAAATAATCTTAAGCAATAAATCATTATTAATGAAATAAACATAAACTACTTTATGAGCGGTGAATTATCGAAGATCCAAGAAGAACTATGTGTTATCTATAGCCTCTACACAATCACTACTAAGGCAATCTAGAGATGAACTCCCTTCTTTTCACGGAATTTTTCAGCACTAGTGACAAATCCTTAATCTTGCAACAACTGAAAAATATTTAACCAATCTCCAAGAATGGTTAGTTTCAAGACAAAATCTACCCCAATCAATCACATACCTTTCATGATCAAGATTAGAAACAGTAGCAGGTTGAAGAAGAAAAAGATTAAATTTCAAGAACTTTGAACTTTTCAAAGTGAGAGAGTTGATTTCACATAAGGTTTTATATGTGCTTGAGTTTAAGCACGAAAATGAGTGGTAAAGTTGATTAGATTTGAATCAAGAACAATGCATAGATCGAATCATGTGCAAAGTGTGATTCAAATCAATTTGAGCAGTGGTGACAGAATAATTACTTGATTCAAATCATGTACAAAACCTGATTTAAATCAAATTGTTTTGAATTTTTTTCACCCCTGTTAGATTTGATTCCAATCATAATGAGTGTGTGTATTGATTTATTCGAATCAAACTCTCAATAACTCAATTTTTCATGATTTAAAACGTACTTTGAGATTTTTCTTGTTACCTAACTTGAATGAAACACATATAATTTTTATTCCATAAACTCATGCAATTGACTAAAAACATCTTCATCAAATTTAAAAGTAACCATTGTTTAATGCATGCTAAAATAATAACGAATCTATTTCAGACTTGATTGAAAAAGACATGCAATAATGAGGGAGACTCAATAAACGATAATAAATGAAAACCATAAGATAAGCAACAAAATAATTGTATCATGGATGCTCCCTGCATATGATAATGACATGCAACAAACTCCCTCTAGGGATGTGCAACTACACTCTCTTATTTTAAGCTCAACTCTCTAAACTTTTCTGGTAATTGCAGTATCTCAGGCTATTCACATTATTAATAGATTTCCCATACCTTTCTTGCACAACAAATCACCATTTCAAATTTTGTGTTCTTACATGCCATTAATCTACTTAGGGTTTTGGATCTTTTTATTTTGCTTCTTAAGCCAATAGAAATAAATCAGATTCTAGGTCCAAAAATTGCCTGTATCTAGGTTTGTAAGTTGGTGTTAAAGGTAACATTTTATTTGATCAACATTCAAAATAAATATTTTTCTAGAGATGGTATCTTCTTTTTGAATATATTTTCCCTTACTAACTACAAAATAATACCTCTTATCACACTCATTCACCACATCATATCATGAAGGCTTAGAAAACACTTAGAAGGGGGGGTTGAATAAGTTTTTCCCTTTTAAATATTTCTTTTATCTAACAACAAGACTAAACACACAAGGATTTTTATCCTGGTTCGTTTGAAACTCAAACTACTCTAGTCCACCCGTCAAGGTGATTTTGCCTCTCTCAAACGAGGACTTAATCCACTATAATTAAAAGATTACAACTGCACAACCAACTGTTGTGACTAACAATAATGCACAAGCCAACTGCAAGTGACTAACACCTTTAAGACTCAACTAGTCCTAGCCCTCTTGAGAAATCTGACCCAATTGGTCTCTCAAGGAACAATCTCACAAGAACTTCTAGACAATGTATTTACAATTGCTTCTAAAAAGCTTTATCATTGAAAGTGATTTTTACACAAGTTATTTAGCTTAAGAACTTAGAAATAATATTAACAGAATAATGAATTTGATTTTGCCAGCATAAGTTCTCTATGATGAATTATTGTTTTTCTTCTTTGAATCCAACACTATATATAGAGCTTCTAATAATCGTTCTGTTGTAACTCTTTTGTGTCTTGGATACCGGAAAGTGTAATTAATATTGTTTTGTTTCACGTGTTTTGCTTATCCAATGAACATAGAATGTTGAGCCACTCAAGTACTTCAATCGTTTTAGCTTAGTAGGGTGACGTTACTGTAGCAGACTTTGTCTTAGAAGATGACGTACACATAGATCATAATCTTTTGTAAGCCTTGTTAAAACATCTTCTAATCAGAACATTATTTTGGTGCTTCTATCAGAGGTTTGCGCTTGCATTCTTCTATTAGAAGTTTCTTCTAGCGTGCGTGACCAGAAGTTATGTTTTCATCAGAACTTTTAAGTCTTATTTTACTCAGCATAATTTTGATGTCTCTATATTATTCAATGCTTGAGTCAGAACATCGTCTGAAATGAAAACAATATATATCAGAGTATCATATCTATTATACAAAATTTATTCCACTTGTTATCATCAAAACTCTAAGATATGACTAGAACCAAACTATGTTCTAACAATCTCCCCCTTTTTGATGGTGACAAAATATTAGATTTTGATTTAAAAAAATTGTATATATGAAAAACATATCTCCCCCTGAGATAGACCATCTCCCCTGAGATTAATAATTAAAGAAAACTAAGTAAGTGGAACTTCCCTGAGATGTTCTTTCAGAACTTTCAGAGATTCTTTTCTTTAGAGTTTCCTTTTCATTTCAGAGCTTGAATCATCAGAGTTTGAAGTTTTACTTGAGTTTGTCTTTGCAACATATTCTTCTAGAGCTTTTGTAAATCTATATCACTTAGAAGAAAAAATGTACACTTGTATATTTTGTTAGAAATGTTTGACATTTTTGTTCTAGTAACATGTTATAATTAATCAGATCAAAATCTCAATTTTCTCCCCCTTTTTGTCATAATCAAAAATGCGGTAAAAAAAACTTTGTAAAGTAAACCAAAATACTTGTAATCATTAATTGAAGTACCATTACAGAAGTTTAACAAAAAAGAGCAAAGAACAACAACAAAAAAACTTAAACAAAATGATGCGTAGATGGTTGTTTGAAAAAACAGAAGGGTTAGGTTGAACGAGAAACTAAGGAGAGCAGAAGATTCTTAATTTCAGCAGAAGATTCTTCTTGTTTCTGCATCCACGTCTTGATTTCCTTATTAGTTTCATCTTGTTTGTCTAGACGTGCTCTGACAACTCCATTTTCTTTCTTCAGCTTCTTCAGAGTTTCCAGAACAACAGAAGTAGAATCAACATCCTCTGTGGAAACAACCCTTGATGTAGAACCGGGGCGAAAGGATGGAGAAGAGTGTATCAAGATTAACCATTAAGGTCACACTTTCTTTCTTGTTTCTCGGGACTAAAACTCAGAGGTTTATACAAAACTAAAGCTCCAGAGTTTGGTTCAGAAGCTTCTGATTATGAGGATTCATCATCAGAGATCTCCATGTAGTCAACATTTGGTTGCCATGGAGCATTGTCTAGTTGTAACAGTGGCTTATCATTCCAGATTCCATAGGCATCATTCTTCAACCCATTCAGACACTCAGTAAATTTCTCATAAACATGAGAATAACACAAGTCTTTGAGCTTGAGGGACTCAGCAATGAATCTCTTTTTGAAGGTTCTCCATAACTCTACTAATGTAGAGGGGCTCAGATTGGTTGCACAATCATCTTTCAGAAGTTATAACCAACTCAGCATTTCCTTTTCAAATTTCTGCATAAGTATATTAACATTTGCATGCACAGTTTTGAACCAAGTGTCCTTTTGTTCAGGGAGTGAAGATTAACTTGGGTTCTCAGAAATTCTGGTGAATCAGGAATTTGAGGGCACGAAAGTTTGGAAATGGGAGCAGATGTTGGTGTAGCAGTTTCATGAGAGTGTGGATTTTGAAGTTTTGGTATGATGGTAGCTTGTTCTTGTGAGAGAGTGTTTGGAAGTTCTGTAGTTGTGGTATGTTGTTCTGGTGATGTAGTTGGTGGAAGTTATGTGGTTGTTGTTGTTTGTTCAATGGGGATACTTGGTGGAAGTTCTGTTGGAATGGAAGTAGTATTGATGAGGTGTGGTGGAGTTTTGTAATGATGAAAATATTTGTTTTGGTATAGGGCTTGGGAATTTTTGTAAAGGAACATTAATTCGGTAAAATCCAAGCGGAACGAGTTCAGTCCGTTCTTAGGTGAGGAATATGAGTCTTAGAGGATGGTGCATTTGGATTAGTTTAGTGGGGAGAAGATACAGGAATAGCCTGATAGAAATTTTGTGGAATGGTGATAGGTGTGGTGTTTGTTGAAATGGACGAGGGTGGAAGTTCTGAATTAAGGGTATCAAAATTTTCAATATTTGAGAGAACTTGTTCAATGTGTGGATTTGTTTCTAGAGTTTCAGTAGGTACAATAAGATTTATGTCTACATTTATAGATTCTATGGTTTATTTTATAGTTTGTGATGTTGGGGGAACAGAAGTTGAATTATGTGCAGCAGATGTTAATAAACTTGTAGTATTAGAAACAGAAGTGTGAGCAGAAGTTCTACCTGAGACTTGCTTTGTCTTCTTATTCTGAGACTTTTATGGTCTAGTAGAAGTGCCTTCACCATCAGCTTTTCTCTTTCTAGTCTTTCTAACAGGACTTGGAAGATCTCTACCTTGCGGCCATGCTGGATCAATAGAAAGTCCTTTCCTATTGGAAGTTCTGATGTATTGTTGAATTGTCAACTGATGAGCTTCTGATTCAAATACTGGAAAATCTTTAACTAGGACTCTTCGCCTTATGACAATTCCTAATTCCAATGGAGATGGCTCATCAAGAAGTCTATCAATGATTTTTCTTTTGACCATATTCTTGCCATTAAAGAGCTTTCCACAAGTAGGATCCAACTCCTTCAGCAACTTAGCATCTTCTAGGTGCTTTATCGGACCATTCTCTCGGAATGTCGAGATCGATCAAGGGTATCCGGTTCCTTTTATTTTTAGGTTCTTAGTCCTTTCTGTTTCCCGTTTCCTTCACATGCGACCAAAGGCGCCTAAGCGAGAAGATAGGCTAGATCCACCATAACATTGGTGCCTACACAAAATAATAGATATTCTTGATCTGCATTGATATAGTCAGGCGAACTTGTCTCCTTCCTATGATGAATACATCCATGAAAAATCTTGGCCCAAATTTTGTATATATCCTTTATATCTTTAATCTTTGTAGAGGCTTCTCCAAAAGTAAAGATTTCTGCATACACAGGATCCAATTCAACTCTACCTTCTGGAATCCCAATCTCACCTTCACCTTCTAGGTTCAACAACCTTCTCATGACACACTCAGTGATGGAAATATCCTTCCCCGTGATAAAATAAATAATGGCTTTTGGGGTCCATGGCATGAATCCATAATTATTTGACTAGGCGGATAGACAAGACCAACAAGACGGTCAAAGAAGTTCATCCAACCTTGAAATTCAATAGCTAGAAATAGGTTGAAGCCATTGTCTTTTAGGTTTACCAAATAAATAATCATCTCACACACTACTTCCAATTTCTCAACTGGAATAAGGGTTGTTCTTTCAGGAACCACATAACGCTCAAAGGGTTGAGGAAAGGAGGGAACATTGGTTACAGAAGGATTAGAAACAAGAGTTTTTAGGTTAACTATTTCTGGGTTGTTTGAACTAGATGCCATGGATGATTTTCTGGTTTGAAGGTTTCTAGGTTTAGGGTTTTTAAAAAGAGAGAAGAAGAGGCAGAAATGCATAAAAGGGTTTGAAGAGTGAAAAAGAGAATGATTTACAAGCCGACTATTTATAGGAAAAGCATGCAAGTGAAAGGTTTAAAAGCGGTTAAAAATTAAATTAATTAGGTTAATCATCACACGCAATAAATGGCGTCTGACATTAAAGAGGGATTTCTTGAGATTTGATTAGATTGTAACAGTTACCTAGAAACATGATGTCAATAGCCAGCACGCGTGTAAGTAACCTATCAGAAGTTTTTAACACTTGTTCAACTTCTAGGTTAATAGCGTAAAAACTGTTTAATGTGTTGAACTTCTGAACCATACTTGTAATGAAACTATTTCAGAACTTCTATGTATGGGTTCTAATTGAACTTCTCTTCTAACTTCTGAAGAGGTGTTAATTAGAATGTTCAAAAATCATAACTTCAGACTAGATTGAAAGTAAACAAAAATTTCATTCAGGGCATACTTCCATACTTATATTTTTCAAAATGTATATAAATCTATCTTAAGAAAGAGGTTTAATGAAAATATCAGCCCATTGATGGTCAGTATCTACAAAGTTTAGACTTAAAGTTCCTTTCTGAATATTATCCCTTATGAAATGATGTTTTATTTCAATATGCTTTGCCTTAGAGTGTAAACTTGGATTTTTAGAAAGGAAAATGGAAGAAGTATTATCACAGAAGATAGGAATCTTACACTCATACAGATGATAATCTTCTAGTTGGCTCTTCATCCGAGCATCCGAATCTTCGAAATTGTTAGTGGTAATTTCGATGAGACTACTTTGTTGAAGAAATGCTTAATGTTAGGTAGATGTTCATTCGAATAAAGTCCAAAAATGAATGATTTAGCTGATCAGCAAGGAGTTTCGAATAAGAAACAGTTGGTTGAAGAATTAGAATTTTTATCTTAGGAAGTGTTTCGATTTCGAATGAAGGTTAACTGACAAGGACTTCGAAGATCGTTTTAAGGATTTCGAATATCCTGTTTTATTATAAATAAGAAGATTCGAATTAAGGGTTGAAACGGTCCAGTGAAGAGTTTTTTGAATTCAAATCGAAAGACTTGAATTTACTGAGTCCGTTCCAAGAATTCGAAATTCAAATAAAAGGCGCCATTATTAGAAGACGCATGGAAGCCACTGACTGTAAGAGGCATGCAAGCTTCGAACGTGGCATAATTCTAGAGTAGGACCGTTAGGTTCGAAATATTATAAATAAATGTTTTAATGATAGAATTTGGTGTGTTCATTTTGTACTAGAAATTCTTATATCAAACTACCGATTGATTAAGGGAAAAGAGTTGCAGATACCATGTACGTATAGAACACCATTGTTATACTTTTTGCAGTTTAAATTAAAGTCACTTACTTTCATTCTTTCCTTCACAGTTTTCATTCTTTAAAGTCTTTCGTTTTCCTTTACATTTCGATCAGATATTTACTTTTCCATAAACCTTTACTTTCTTGTCAAAGTCTTTTACATTTTATCCACTTTACTTTACAAAGTCTTATATTTAACTTTCAAAGTCTTTTCTCAAATCGAAGTCAATCATTAGTTTAAGTATTATTTCGTTAGTATATTCCGTTACATAAGAAATCATTAAACGAATTCATAGAATTCACTTTAAGATTCTTGTATTATACCTTGAAAATACAAATCCATAGACAACAAGTAAAATATGAACATGAAACTTAACTCAGACATAATAAATTATGACACATGTCCTAGGATCAATCTAGTTGATCCTGCAAGTAACCAAAACCAATAATTTGGAAGACTAACGGTTGTTTGCGAGAAATCACCATAAACACCAGCAGCAGCTACATACTCTGCTTTAGTGGTAGAAAGTGTTATGGTGGTTTGCTTCTTGTTGTACCATGAGATGAGATTTTCACCAAGAAATTAACAACTTCCAGAGCTTCTCTTCCTTTCTACTCTATCTCCAGCAAAGTCAGCATCACAATAACCTACTAATTGAAAGTCTTTGGATTTTCTGTAGCACAGTCCAACATTAGTAGTATCTTTCAGATACCTTAGAATTATCTTAACAGCAGTTAAGTGGGATTCTCTGGGATCTGATTGGAATCTTACACATAAACATACACTGAACATAATATTTGGCCTAGATGTAATTAGATAAAGAAGTGATCCAATCATACCTCTGTAGAGTTTCTGATCTACCTTCTTACTTACCTCATCTTTTCCCAAATTGCATGTGGGATGCATAGGGGTCTTTGCTTCCTTACTTTCTGATAGTTGGAATTTCTTTAGAAGTTCTTTGACATACTTAGTCTAATGTATGTAAGTACCTTCTGAACATTGATTTATTTGAATTCCCAGAAAGAATTTGAGATCTTCCATCATGCTCATCTCAAACGCTGCCTGCATAGACTTAGCAACTTCTCTTCCAAGAGAGACATTAGAAGTACCAAAAATAATATCATCTACATAAATCTGGCATATCAAAATATCATTTTTAAATGTCTTTCTAAAAAGATTTGTGTCCACTTTTCCTCTGGTGAAATTATTTTCTAAAAGAAAATTACTTAGACGTTCATACCAAGCTCTGGGAGCTTGCTTTAACCCATATAAAGATTTTTTGAGTTTAAAGACATGTTCTGAAAATTTTGAATCCTCAAAACCAGGAGGTTGACAGACATAAACTTCTTTTTCTATATATCCATTTAAAAATGCACTTTTGACATCCATTTTATATAAGGTAATATCATGTTGAACAACAAAAGAAATTAGTAATCTAATTGATTCTAACCTGGAGACTGGAGAAAAGGTTTCATTATAATCAATACCTTCTTGTTGACTATATCGTTGTGCTACCAATCGTACTTTGTTCCTAACAAGTTCTCCTTGTTCATTTAGCTTATTTCTGAACACCCACTTTGTTCTAATAATGTTAAATCCTTTAGGCCTTGGAACAAGATCCCACACATCATTTCTTGTAAATTGATTCAGTTCTTCTTGCATGGCAATGATCCAACCATTGTCTTGAAGAGCTTCATCTACAGAAGTTGGCTCAATCATAGAAACTAAGACCAAATAGTGATTCCTCATTGTTTCTTAAAGCATATCTAGTTCTGATGGGATCATCTTTCTTTCCAATGATGACTTCTTCTGGATGTGCTGATGTGATTCTTGGATATCTTCTTTGTGAGGGTTCTTCAGAAATTCTTAAGTTGTCCAGAACTTATTCAACAGTTGGAACTTCTAAGTTGTCCTTACATTTGTCCCTTGAGGTTTGGCGAACTCTATTCTTGCAATATTTTCAACTTGCTTTGGCTTTTGTTGGTCAAGCTTATCATCAAATCTTACTTTGATTGATTCTTCCATAATCAAAGTTTCTATGTTGTACACTCTATATCCTTTTGAGTGTTCAGAGTATCCAAGCAGAATACACTTCTGTGCTTTAGAATCAAACTTGTTCAGATGTTCTTTAGTGTTAAGAATATAACAAGTGCATCAAATGGATAAAAATAAGAAATGTTGGGCTTCCTGTCCTTCCACAATTCATAGAGTCTTTTCAAGAATAGGTCTTATAGAAACTCTATTCTGAATATAACATGTTGTGTTCATAGCTTCTGCTCAGAAATGTTTAGCCATATTGGTTTCATTGATCATAGTTTTGGCCGTTTCTTGTAAAGTTCTATTATTTCGTTCTACAACTCCATTTTGTTGGGGAGTTCTAGGACAAGATAAATCATGTGAAATTCCATTTTCTTTAAAATATTTTTCAAATTCACCACCATGATCACTTCTAACCTTTATAATTCTAAACTCTTTTTCATTCTGGATTTGGTTACAGAAGTCAAAGAACACAGAATGTGACTCATCCTTGTGCTTTAAGAACTTTACCCATGTCCATCTGCTGTAGTCATCTACAATGGCCAATTCATACTTCTTGCCTCTAATGGATGCAGTTTTCACTGGTTCAAATAAATCAATATGCAGAAGTTCTAATGGCCTAGAAGAAGAAACAACATTTTTAGATTTAAAAGATGGTTTTTGAAAATTTTCCCTTATGACAGGCTTCAAGCAAGCAAAAGATCAACTTTTCAACAATAATATTCAAACCTGAAAAAAAATTCAAATAAATGTTACATGCTAAGCTAGTACAACTAAATGCAAGACTTTAATGGCTTGATCTTCAAAGCTAATGAAGAAAAAAAAATGAAATGCTGCTCACTCTAATAAGGTTTTGGCCTCTTAAAGAAAAAAGAGGAAGATAAGTTTTCTTGCAACACTTATTCTGAATCATGAGGGTCAGGAGAAGTAGTTATATTCATAAGGATTTTAGTTTTGAAACTTACATCATCGTAAACATGCAAGAGAAGAAAGGGATGGACATGAGAAAAATCACCAACAATTGAAGTTTTTTGTTTCAGAGATAGAGATAATGTGTATAAGAAATTTCACAGATTTCTTAATCTTTGTGTGAATTTTATTACTAATAACTCCACTCATTCTAAGAAACGTCACACATAATTTTATACCTAAATCATTATCTATGTCAAATAATTAATTAAATATAATAACTCTCAATTTTAATTTTTATTGAATTCTAAATTGGTTTAAAAATAACATGGCGGGTAAATTTTACCGACTGTTCCAAAACATATATTTTATTTTAAGTTTTTACAAGAAAATTTCAATAGAATCTCGGAAGATTTAATATGCCACATTCACATATATATATACATGACACTCCATTATATATGTGTTGAATAATTATCAAATTTAAAAAATATACGTACTTTACTATAAATATTAAGAAAATTTCGGCTTTCTGAAACTTTTAGAAAAAATTTTCAGGAAAATACTGATTTTTTGAAAAATTCAATACTTCGTACACTATCAAAAATTTCAATAAATTTCAAAATTTCTGAAAAAATAAAAACCAAAAATTTCGTTTTTAGACATCCACCAATTATTCCAATGACATTTTTAAAATAAAGTAAATTGGAAGTTACATGTATAACTAAGGGGTGATATATTAAATCCTCGTAATGTTGTTTCCAAAGAATTCTCATCAAATTATGGACCTTCATTCATTCTTAGGCCCAAATATTTGGATACTAATCTTGGCCCAAAATCTTGAGAATTTTTCTTGTCGCCCCACCCCTTCTCATTTTGTTATTCCTAAAATACCACTATACTATTTACTCAAGAAATGTACTTTTTTGAAGAAAAAAAATCATTGTTACCAAATTTATAAAAATAAATTTTCGGTACCTCAAATCAAATTTCTGATACTCTTTTTTGGCGCATACCGGAAATTCTTTGTATTTTACAAATTTCTGGTATCCGTGTACTGGATATTTCAAAAATTCTGATGCGATTTACTAGAAATTAAAAAAATTGGTATATTTTAAAAAAATTATTACACGTATCGGAAATTTCTCAAATTTTTGGTATAAAAGCAATATCATAAATTCCATATTTCCTGTGTATACTGAAAAATTTCCTTGAAACTTGAAATTTTCGATATGGCAGATGAAGTGTTATATATTTGTGGTCCTTAATCGACAGCTTCAGCTTCTTCTACGGGTTCATGTACTGATCTTACGTAGTACTTCATCACAGGTACAATACGCTTACTTGAATTTATACACATTTTTAATTTTTAATAAATTGATGAAGTTATCTATTTATACGTTTATGTGATTGTCAGATTTTTGAATCACGAGATAATGTTCTAGAATGTGCACGATCAATTGGTAAAACTCTTGGTATTGTTGTTGTTACGATTCGATCGGATTCTGCTAATGGCATGCAAGGAGGAGGATAAATTGATTATGGTTTGAGGAGGTAATTACAAAAAGGAAAATGAACTTGAGGCCCCTTCTGATGGCAATTATACTATGAAGCTTAGATGCCCATATAGATTAAGATATATTTTGAGTGGTGATGGTTGAAAGGTGATGGTTAGATGCGGGATGCACAATCATAGACTCGAAAAAAATTTGGTAGGTCATGGCATATTGGACCGCCTAAAAGAGGAAGAAAGAAAGTTTGTGAATGACATGACGAAGTACAATATGGCACCAAGGTACATAATTTCTGCTTTGAAAAACAAAGATTCAGAAAACCTCACGACTATTACCTAGATATATAAAGCTAGAGCAACATACAGAATGAGCAAGAGAGGTGCAATGACAGAAATGTAAATGTTATTGGATCTTGTTCACCAAGAGAAATACATGTGTTGGTCTAGAAATAAGGAGAATTCAAATATTGTGGTTGATATCTTCTGGGCACACCCTGATTATGTGAAGTTGTTGAATATGTTTCCTATGGTATTTAATTTTTGATTGCACGTACAAAACAAATAGGTAAGAATTTTAATTTCACCACATCTTAAAAATATGTTGAGTGAGCTGGTTGCTGAATGCGTTTTTTAATTGTGCAAGTATCGGTTACCACTGCTTGAGATTGTTGGTGTTACATCAACAAAATTGACGTTTTTCAGTTGTGTTTGCTTATTTGGAACATGAAAGGGAGGAGAACCTCACATGGGCACTAGAGAGGCTTAAAAAGTTGTTTTATTTTGAGAAGTTGCTACGAAATGTCATGGTGATGGATCGGGAGCTTGCATTAATGAATGTCGTTGAGTGTGTATTCAAATTCGTCTCATGTGTTGTGTATGTTTCATATTTCAGAAAAACGTTAGCATGAAGTGTAAGGAGTATGTGAAATCAGAGAGACAAGAACATGTCATGGATCAATGGAATAACATGATGTATTCAAATACAAAGACAAGTTTGATGTACATCTCAACCACTTGAGAGTGTGTGGTGATATTCTATTATTTGTCAAGTATGTGAAAGAAACATGGTTAACACCATATAAAGACATTTGTTGTTGCATGGATGAGAATCGGTGGTCGGTTCGGATATTGGGCAATATTGTCAGGAGTGATTATAGTTTATTTGTAATGCATCTATGTATGACATTAATTCTATTTATATATCACCACGGTTCAATATTTTATCGTGTATTTTATTCAAGTATAAGTTTATAAGTTAAAAAGTCATATACGAAATTTTAAATTAAATTATTTTTATACATCGAAAATTTCAAATTTACGGTTATTCTTTAATGAAATCATACCGAAAATTTGAAATATCCGATTTTTTGGTACGGATTTTGAATTTTCAGTATACATTCTACATACCGAAATTTCAAATTTCGGTATTTTTAGTACCGATATTTAATATTTCGGTATGATTTTCAACTAATTCTACATTCCAAAATTTAAAATATCAAAGTGCGAAATTTTAAATTCCGTATGTAACATCGATCACGAAAATGGTAAATCCCATAAAATTTCTGGTAACGAAATTTCTGATACGTATTGAAAAACACTAAATGTTCAATATGTTGTGAGGATATTTTGATAACAACATCATATTTAAGGGGGTGGCATGGATAAAATGGGGGGTGGCAAGAAATTTTTTCCAGAATCTTTAACAATTGTAATTATCCACACTCACCAACCAATTAATTCAAGTAAATAGTGGGTGTGAAGAGAAATGTTACTCAAATCTAAAAAAAGACACCGTCAAAAAAGAGAAAGAATATTCTTATAAAAAAAATGACATTACACCACAGTAGTCAGTAATAGAGTTCATATCTTAATAAATGAGTTATCAAACATGATAAAAGTTAAATAATAAAATAAAATTGATTAATAAAATATAAAAATTGGTTAATGTATTTATAATTTAATGTCAGAAGATGATTAATCCAGTAGTATTTTATTGGTTAATAAAATAGTAAGTGATTAATAAATCATACCTATAATAATCAGTTAACGACATATCTTTTAATTGGTTAATACAATTATAAAATTAATAAATAATATAACTTTAACTTGATTGTGTTATAAAATAAATATTAAAATAATATTTTTGTATATGTTTTTGAAATAATAATATTTTATTTAAAAAATATTGAGTATAAATGCGATAAATAATATATATGATATAAGTATTAAGTGTAAGATTTAAAATAAATAAAAAAACAAAAAGTAACTATCCAAAAACGAAGATTTAGAGGACAGAAATAATTAGGTGACATGTTTCTATTTGAGATTGATGGTACAATGACCTACCTAGGAAATGGATTCTCTTCCATTAAAATGATATGCAGTGAAATCCCATCCGTTCTTTTTTTCAAATGCATAAAATAAATTAGTTAAAAATTAAATGAAAGACTATGATTTTCACATTACTCCCTCCGTTAACCTAGCATTAACCAACGAGGTCGAGCCACCACAACATAACGGCGTCAAATATTTTTAGGTTTCCATCACTAACGGACGAAAGAGTTGCCAAAATAATAGGACAATTTTTTTCTCTTCTTCAATCTTCATGACCGTTTGATGCTACATCCTAATCAATCATCCACGGACACTTCTCATTCTTTGAACTACACTCTTAATAATCGACCAATATGGAGTATATTGAAAACAAACCAAAACATCTAACTTTTATATTCGAGTATATATTTCACCTAGTTATAATAATTACTAGGATTAAATAATAATAATTATTAGGGTTAAATAAGCGGTTCCTATAAATATCTTAAATTTTGTTTTTAGCTACGATTTTGCCACGAGGGACCAAAAGTTAAAATTTAAATTTTTAGGAGGACCATTCTTTAAAGAAAAATTTTAGAGGGACTAAAAATAAAATTTGAAATATTTATAGAAATTAAAAACTTATTTAACCCTAATTATTATTATTATTATTATTATTATTATTATTATTATTATTATAATAACAACAATAATAACGATAATAATAATAATAATAATAATAATAATAATAATAATAATAATAATAATAATAATAATATATTGTGAGATATTAGATCAAACTCTAGTATGGTTGAAGGTAGTTATTTGGTTCCATAATTCGACATAATCTTAGCATGTCGTTGAAGATCTAAGTATATTTAAGTATACAATAGTCAAAATGCTATGATGGTTAGCATGTCGGATTGGGCTTATTTGTTAAGTCCAATTGTTTAAGCTATCTTATTTCTTAAGTTAGCTTGTGAAATGGGCATGTGCGTGAAAGCTCATTAGTTTAGTGTGTTAGTTTTCTTATAAATAACATATCAGTCTTTCATCGTTGCAATAATGCAAATATTAATTAGGGTGAGAGAAGTTATTTGTTATTCTTTAACACTTGTAATCTTGTTTCAAAGAGAAAGTAAAGAATAACAATTTATAACCAATTTTATTGTGTTCTTCTTGCTTCCCTCTTTCCTACCCTTGTAGGTTTCTTGTCGATCAAGAAACTGGTTATACTTTATTATTTCGGGATCGTTTTTCGCAATAAATTGGTGTGGTGAGCGTGAAGAAGATGATGTCAATGAAGTATGATATTTAAAAGTTCAACGTGAGCGATTTGGTTATGGCGCTTGAAGATGAAAGCCTTACCGTTCAATAGAGTTGTTTAGAAGCGTTGAAGGAGTCATGACCATGGATGTTGTGTTAACGAAGAAAAACAACTATGGTAGATAAAGCTCGCGCCATCTTATTGAGCCTTGGTGATAAGGTCTTGAAGGAGACAACGACGTAGGGTTTATAGGTGAAAATCGAAGTTTGTACATGGCCAAATCGTTGGTGATCACCTACTGACAAGCTTTGTATTCATTCAAGATGAGTGAAGACAAAGTCCTAGATAAGTAGTTGGATATGTTTAACAAGGTGATTCTTGATCTAGAAAATACTAATGTCAAGATCAATGATGAATATCAAGTATTGTGTGTTTTGTCCGATCACGTTCATTTCAAGAAACTCTCTTATATGAAGAGAGGTTCTTACCTCTGAAAAGTTCAACCGACCTTGTATTCTAAGGATTTGAGCGAATGAAAGAATCAAACCATCTTTGAATGGTCAAGGTCATCGGTTAAGGCAAAATTCACAAGAGATGGCAAGTTCGACAAGAAGAAGGATAAAAGTCAACTAAAGTCTTATAATTGTGATGTGTACAGTATTCGACGTTATCACTGTAAGAAAGAGGATCATATAAGAAAAGTATGCCCTGAACGCTTGAAAGATCATAGAGGTAAGGATAATCGTAACACATCCATTCTTCAAGATGATTCTAACTCATCTGATGTTCTTATGGTTTCAAGCAACGACTCAAGTAAAGAAGGAGTATGGATTCCAGTTGCACTTGGAACATGAATCTAAACAAATAGTTGTTCGATGAAATATGTGATCAAGATGGTGGATTTGTATTGTTGGAAAATAACAAAGCTTGCAAGATTGCATGTGTTGGATCTGTGAGATTTAAGCTCCATGATAGGTCAATAAGGTTGTTAGCTGAAGTTAAGTAGTTACTTGATTTGAAGAGAAATTTAATTTCTCTTGGTGAATTTAACAAGAAAGGATATGTTTTCCAAGGATATGTTGCATAAGATAGAAATATGGGTTTAAAAATCAATGGTAACCTTTCAGAGTTATCTAGAAGGTTCAGATAATACTACTCGTACCTTGGGTGAAGAATGGTTAGATAATACTTTTTGATACAAATGTGCATGGTTGGTTATTTTTGAAAACTAAACCATAATCATTTTCAAACCATAGGAATTATAACCATGACTACATTTCAATAAAAAATGATTATAAATTTGGTTATGATTATATAACCGGATTTTTTTTTAAAATATATTTATTTATGAAAAACAATGAAATTTTTTATTTAGGATTTTTTTTTTCTTCAAAATTTAAAAATATATTTTTTGTGAAAAAATATTATTTATTTTTGAAAAAACAAATATGACAATTTTTTCCCGAAAAAATAATTTTTTTTTGAAATGTGAAAAAAATAATAAAAAATAAGTTTTTTTTTTAATTTAATAAAAACACTTGGATTTTGGATAGTAACTGGATTAAAAAATAATTTAACTTGTTAGTAACTATTTAATTATATTTGGATTATATGGATGGATAACTAACCATTAAATAACTAAACCGGTTAATAATCATTTAATCATATCCGAATATTTAAAACGAATTTAGAATTGGTTATGGACTTGTGTCTCACAATCAGATATTTTGCACACCTATATTTCTTGATATCTTAGGTTTGAGTGATTCATATATTGAGAGTTGGAGAGGTTTGAAAACACTAGGGTAGAAAATAAGGGTTTGTTCTTGTGACCTCTAAAGGAGAAAATTATTTTCTTGTAACTCATATCTAATCTCTTCTAAAAAATTTCTAAGTATAGTGAATTGAAGAACTGCTCTTTCCACTAGACGTATATCGTTTGATCAAATTGGGTAAACAATTTTCTTGTGTTCTCGCATACTATTATTTTTATTGCTTAAGTTCATTTGTCTAGTTGTCATTGTTCTTTTCCCCCATATATCAAAGTGTTGATTAAAATTGAACCTTATCATTATCACAACAAGTGGTACCCACTGTGGAGCAAATGGGTTAAGTCTACAAGTAGGCATCACAGACTCCAAATGGGACATCGAGAAGTTTTTTGGAGATAATGATTTTGGATTAGGAAATGAAAATATGCAAGCAATACTAATTCAACAAAAGTGTGCAGAAGCATAGAAGGGAGAGGCATATATGCTTGTAAATCTTACACAGTTGAGAGGGGGAAATGGTGGATAATGTAAGAACAAGATTTGTTATACCCGACCATATTTTTATGATAACAATACATTGTTTCTTAGTGAACAATTTTGTACCACGATAGTTTTGTCTAGTGTGTAGTTGTTTGCTAACGGACTTTGACTACGAAGAAGTGGCGTGTGATGTCATCGGTTCTAAACTCAAAACACTTTGACTATGAGGAGATACAAAGTGCACTTTACAAAGATTATATCAAGTCTAGAATGCTCTTAAACAAAATTTAGAAGAATGTTAGTCAAATAGCCCGACGACTCACTAAAGAGATTATGAAGTTTATCAAGCTACGAAGATTTTGTGCTCCACAATTATGTAGTTTTGTAGAACAAGTTTTAAAGACTCTAAGACCAAGGTTTAAAGACTCTTAAGACAAGGTTAGAAGACTCTCCTACAAATTTTGATCATTCTAAACATGCTTCATCAACATACATTTTGAAGCCTCTGAAGATTAGAAGATAAGATAAAAAAAAGGTTTTACGTGACAAATAGTATATAGTATAAAATAAAATATTCCTTCTACTACACTAATTTCGTGGAAAAATTACAGTACTATTATACCATTTCTGTTGGCCGTTATACAGTTGGAATTTGTGGAATTCCATCTTCACCCATCAATGGATCTTTCTTTGCCTATATAAAGAAGACTTTGAAGAATGGAAAAATAACTTTTCAGAATGATGTTTTGAACAAAAATACTAGAACTATGTGAGAAACAAAAAGCATCGGAGCAAGGAACTTTTGTTTATAGACTTTCTCGCAAACACTTTTATGTTAATCATTGTATTTCATTTGAATAATCGACATTATAGAAACAACTTTGTAAACACACCTTTTGTAGCTCATTTGAATTTTTATTTCTTGAGAGACTAGGTATAGTCATAATTCTCGAAGACATTCCTGATAGGTATTTGTGGTTGTGTCAAGTTTGGTTATAGTGGATTAAGCCCTTGTGAGAAGGTAAAATCACCTTGGCGGATGAACTAGAGTAGCTTCATTAACAACAAACAGGGATAAAAATATTGTGTTCATTAATTTCATTCTATGTTCTTTGTTATTTGTTTTAGATAGAAAAATGTTTTCATTCTAAAACCAATTCAACCCCTACCGTTTTCCTTAACCTTGAATAAGGCCGAAATGTCATTATTTTGTGCCTCAAGATAAAGTATTAAGGGATGTTGTGAGGAGAAGATCGCAGGAGTGAGATGTGGGTCAGCTTGGATCATTATATAACAAATTCATTGGCTCACAAGTTATTTCTAAAACATCAAATTTATTCTATTTGTATAGTGGAGAATAAGTCTATTGTGGAACAATGACGAAATTTCACAAGAACATTAATGATTTGCAAAATATAGATGAGAAAATAAAAGGCGAGGACAAAGGTTTCTCTTTTAAGCTCATTACCCAAATCCTTTGAGCACTTTAAGGATTCCATTGTTTATAAAGGAAGTAACTATTGTAACCCCTTGCCTTAAGGAATTTTCACAATTATTTAAACAAATATATCGTGTACATCACCAACAAAGGGTGTCACATCTTCATAAAGACATCATATTAATATATCTTTCGTAACACGGTTGAAACAACTATCGTCAATATAATATGTATTTAGCATCTTGTTGCGGTATAAGCGGACAAAGAGTTGGTATTATTTTTAGGGTGATATATACGGTTAGGTTATATAAATATCGTGTCCACAATTGGTTATTGATTAAATGGTTAAACAATTCTACCATTAATGAGTTTGAGATTAAAAGAAATGAAAATAAAAGACAAAAAGTAAATGAACAAAAGTATAAAGGATAGGCATTATCCGGAGCGATATAAACTACACGTCACGAGACTTAAATCTACCACCGTATATGCCTAACCTCGTTACTCGTCCGTGTCATCACATACCTCTCCCGATCTAAGCTATTTCTAACCCAAATTGAAATCCTCCTAAATCATCTCAATATCCATTCTGGCCATACCTCAACAACATAGGAATCAGCTGCGTCACCATACCCAGTTCTGGCATACTTCAAAGCGGGCATTAAGTTCGGATACTAGTGAATGTTATCTCTAAACCTATCTCTAGCATTCGAAACTAACGAGATAATCATCCTAGGTAAGAATCTAAGCAATCTATTTCTAGCAAAACTCAATCCACAACATAAAGTAAAAACCAAGACAACCAGAGCACAAATTAAGTAAAGCAAACTTTATACAAAGCCAAAGCGATAAATATACAAGAGTTATGGTAGATATACATACAAAACCAACAAAGAGATTACAAAGAGAAGAAAGATAGACAAACATTTCTTGGTTTATCGACACAATCGACGAGGTTCGACTCGGATCATCAAATTGCAAGCTCGATGTTGTTTTCCAAGCAAATCTATCAAAAATATGAAGGTGATGGTGTTGGGACTCAAAATACCCAACAGCAACCTAAAAATGTGTTTTGAGCCCCAAAAATTACGAAGTCATGAGGCGCTCGGTATATAGCATATAGCCTTGATCTCTTATTCAGCATTTATTTTTTGGTATCTTGAGAACCGTAACTCGAGTGCTTGGGTTTGAAGCGTTGGAAAGCTTATTCAATGCTCTATCAAACATGAAGAAATATCAACAAATTGATGATTTTATTGTGAATTTGAGCTTTATTTGATGACGTATTGTGCAAAATCGCACTCTTGAAACTTAGCCTTTGGCCTTTATTACTCAATGCTCTCAATTATGAATGAATACCTATAAAGAGATGAAAAACTATCAAATGATATAATATTTACACTAAAACTCAATAATTATTATGTACACAAATATACCAAAAGCAGGGATTTATTAGAAGAATATCAACAAAAAACGGATAAGTGCCACAAAATGTATATACAAAATAACTACATTTGGCACATCAACTCTCTAACTTGACACATTGTTTGTCCTCAAACAAGTCAAATAACTCAAAAAACAAAGAGCGATAATCAAAGAATCACGAATCAACAAGTTTTAAAGCGGAAAACAAATGTATGGTTCAAACGAAAAATGTACAACAAATACAAACTTACCACTATACTACTACTACATATAAAGAAACAAATCTTAAGTACAAAAATCATGCAAAACATTCTAAAACAAAACAAACTCAATCATGAATCACACCTAGCAAAATTCATCGGTAGATGAAGAACACACTAAAGGTGAGGATAAAAACACTCCTCCGATCTTGCAAACAATAGACTAAATTATGCATTCATCCAAAAGCGTATTGAAAATACAAATGCAAGAATCACAAGGGCTTTTCAAGGTTGTAATGTGGCTTGGTTAACAAACAAGTGATAAGTCCTAAAGCTAATCAAACAAAAACTTGCCTAAACCTAAGGGGTGATAAACTCATGCAGTTCAAACAATATAATTTCAATCAAACTTATTCTTCATCACAAATTCACACACAACACACCTCACTTATTAACATTATTCCTCTTTTTTTGTTTTCTTTTTCAAAACTTTTCTCTTTTTCTTTTCTCTCTTTTCACATTTTTTTCTTTTCTTTTCTTTTCTCACCTCATATCAATCTGACATAAGCACATAAACATTCCTCTCTGACTTGAATTCAACCAACATCATTATGTGAATACTCCCACACTTTCTAAGGCAGGTAAAATTCATACAACAACATGTAGTTGAGGTTCAAGAAACAAAGAAATCAACATCCATACAAAAGGTGAATTCGACACACTCATAGACAAGCATCAATTTCAAATAAAAATGGATGTTGATAAAAGTTCAAAGGGTTAACAAATGATCACACACTCATGAGGTGAATTGAATATTTGGCCAAGGTAGTTATGCCAAAATCAACAAAATGCCTTGATCATTTTCTTGCAATCATACAATCAACACAAAACAAAGATTAAGCATAATGAAATCTAGTTAAAACAAGAATGTGGACTCGGCATATGTAAACAATGGAAAGCTTCCTCACATTTATGGTTAAAAATGGAACTAAAGTGATTGATTCATGAGCAAGTAATGCAAAAGAATGAATAGCATGGCAATTATACAAATGATAAATTTCCTAAACATGTTATGCTATAGAAAGCGATAAGCAGTACACGACATGTAGACTTTGAAAATTATCATTACCATACATCCATGAGTTGAAGCGATCAAACTCGGAAAATCACCTCAAAAAGTCTTCAGTTATCGAACCAAAATTTGAGTCAAACAACAACAAAATTAGAAAATAATACTAATTTTATTCAATACAAAAGCCTTGGTGAAAGTGGGAAAAAGAAAACCAAGTGAAATTTTAAAATAATTCACAGCCCTGCATAGCAGTCGCTAAGCGCCCGTGAGGCCAGCTAAGGCCTTCTGATTCTTGAGAAAAATGACCTGACGAGTTGCTAGCATGCAAGCTCCAACACACACCTATACAATCTCATTTACATCTAAATAATATTTACAATACATACACCACAGCTAAAACACTACAAACTTGTGGAAAATAACAAATTGACATAACAAAACAAAAGCAAATAACAATACATAAACTTGGTGAAAGCGAATTAACAAGTTGAAAAGTGAAAGTTTGAAATTAAAGCAAGTCTATTTCAACTTGTTAAAATATAAACCACCAAAAACATAAACATAAACAAACAAAAACATGCTTGTTTTTTTAAGTCGTGGCTAAAGCCTTTATTGTCATGACACTATTAACCTCTGATCGCACCATGGTGTTTCCACATGAGCCAAAGTGTCTATGACCCCACAACAAGCGTTACAGTGCGAGACAATTTACAACATCACAAGAAAACTAAGAAAATCACGATAATACAGTATGGAAGTAGCATGGCGATATACTGAAGTAACATATCTGAAGTTCATATCTGAAGTCTATCTGACATATACAATAGTT